>CABFVX010000276.1:92840-130272 GCA_902151425.1 Timema shepardi | reverse complement strand
GGGGGGGGGGGGAGGAGGAGATTTAATACCGTCATGTACACACGTCTGATATGGGAAAAGATTACATTTATACAAAACTTATTTGTACATATGAGTGCCATAAGTATATATACTAAATAGTATATATTCTTACATCAGATTGGTAAAAGTGGTAGAGTGCATTAACTCAAACATCTCTTATACGTTTTAGTGGAATTAAAACATTTCTATATCCATCCTTCTTGTATATTTAATGGTTGGAGCTAAAAACTACATTCTGACTATCTTTTTAACATTAAAGTAGGATAACTTGAGCAATTCTCTAGTAAAAACATTGTATGAAAACTATAATTTAATTCTTTTGTTCTGTGGGAAGATCCTATCACCTTTTTTTTTAAGGAAAAGTATATATATATATGACTGTTGGACTCCTGACTCCATAACCGTTGCCATGATAGCCTCTTAAATAAACCAATATACTATTGATGTTAAGTTGGTAACCAATGCTAAATAATATTTGAAACATGGTGATAAGTCTTCATAGCCTTGATTGAATGGACTATGATGGCTACACCATTGTGAGACCATTTTAAACATCTGTATAATCTTGGTTTTTAATGCGTGGGATCAATCTTATATTGGAACAAGACTAGGGCCAGTTTCATAGTCAAATTTAGTACGCCTCAAGTGTGGCGCTACACTAAGTACATGACGACACCTACCTAGACCAGAATGGAATGGGCCAGTTTCCTATGCGAGAACGGCCCATTCCATTCGAGTTTAGGTAGGTGTCGTCTTGTATTTAGTGTAACGCCGCACTTGAGGCGTACTAAATATGACTATTAAACTGGCCCAAAGGGCCAGTTTCATAGTCAGACTTAGCTTGCCTAAAGTGCGAGTCGATACTAAATACAGGACGACACCTACCTAGACCAAAATGGAATGGGCCAGTTTCGGATATGAAACTGGCCCATCCCATTCAAGTTCAGGTAGGTGACTTCTGGTATTTAGTATTGCGCCGCACTTGAGGCGTACTAAATCTGACTATGAAACTGGCCCTAAATCTAATTATAGCCATCAATAAGTGTGCTATGGTGTTGTCTTATAGCATGCATCATATCGGACTCAAGGTAGCGATACGTCTTTATTGATTACAATATGGTTCACTGTTCTAAGCTTCCCCATATTGCAAGCAAGGTAACCGATATGTCTTGACTGATTACGCTATGGTTAATTAGTTATATCTTACAAACTATACTATGCTAGTAGTTCTGTGAACAGTAGAGCTTGCTCCCTCCTGTTACTATTACTACTAGAGATTTAATTTTTTTCTTTAAATTTCAAGTTGATATGTTTCCTTGATGATCAAGTTATTTAGGAAACAAATTAACTATATATATATATATATATATATATTCAACGAAACATTCTATTCACTGAGTAAAATGGTTTTTCGTGCAATTTAAGACATCATATATTTCAAAAATTAAGCCCTAGTTACTCAATATATTGCTTAGAATTATAAATTCAGATTTACCTTTCAATGAGCTATCAAATGAAAAATTCTTTTATAGACCACCAAATTGAATAATATAACGAGATTCAAAAGGGGAATACAGGGGAATCTCGTTTATGTGGCCCTCAATCATCGGGACTTCTAGTTCATTCTGACTTAAATTTGGCCTAATTTGACATTAATTTCACTCGTAATCATCAATCAAAATTGGTACATTAAAAACTTTCTTATTATTTTATAAGTAAATAATCATAGCAAGTTTAAAGTGTTTTATAATTGACTATAGTGAAAATAAATAGTGAATTTCATTACTATATATTATTTTAATACATTATCCCCAAAATTGTCTGACTACCAGGATCTTCGTTAATATATATGACACTCCGTCCCAGGTAGGCCTATTCCAGATAGACAATATACATATGTACACCATTTGAGCTAGGCTCAAAGAAGATCCCTGCCAAATTTCGTTAAAATTGATATAAGAACTTGGCAATTATCGTGGAATAAACAAACACCAAATCGATATTGAGAAACTGCCATCTTGTAACGGATAAGAAGATCAAAAAATACTATGTATTCGTTTATCGGCCTGGGTTTAAAAGAGGTATTTGCCAAATTTCATTAAAATTGGTCAAAGTATTAATAGCAGTCATCACGTGACAAATATCTGGACAGACATACAGTTTGACAAACCAAATTTCAAAGGCTTAAGTTTAAAATCGAAACCTTCTTTGTTCGGTCTATTTATAATACTGACCAATAAGAATTTGAACTCAACTCGATAGGCGTCATCATGTTAACTTCTTAAATAAACAAGTTTATTCCCACTGTTAAGTTAGTCGCCATATCATATCATGTCAGAAATCTAATCAAAGACTCGATGAAAGCGAAATAGGATATCTGCATTTAATTGAACTATATTTATAGGAATAAAAAATTCATTAATCTGTGTACCGAGTTGGCAAGCGCAGCAAGTGTAGAAGCTGACAAAGTATACCGACCTATGCACTATAACTCAAACCCATTTTGCATCGTGTCGGTACAAGCCAAATAATATGAATAGGGATGCGTATCTCAATCCCCCTTATATCCATGCGTGGATAGCTAAGTACACTATCCATATTTAGACGCTCAATATAAATTAATGCATGCTACCTATATACTTCTGTATGTTATATAAATTAAGGATTCAAATATCATGCATTTTGACTAATACTAGCTCTCATCATGTTTTGCTAAGCATCGTGAATTATTATTTGTTCAGGCTATAAGTTAGGCTTATGTAACAACTACTCTATTTAGTATAAATGAGGAAGGTTGAATTTTGCGGAGGTGCACCCACATTTACATGGAGAGCTAGTGGAAAACCATTTAGGGAATAACCCTCAACACTATAATGGGATTTTAACCAGATTTTCCTGTCATCGGAAGCCCCATAGTTTTAGTGTGAGCAAGAGTCAATGAACGAAAAACAAGTTTAATGTATGTATCATGAATGTTATGTAAAAAAGGATGCACTATTATTATGGTCAATGAAAGATTATCAAATATCTTACAAGCATGATTTATGACTCTATTCAATGACCGATACTCAAATTGAGTATAAGTATTGTGTATAGCTATATACATTAATTCATGGTCAAAAGTATCATATAGGGATGAAGCATAGTTCTAATCAATTAAAGGTTATTAAAAGTCAATTATTATTATTATTATTAATTATTTATTGTCAAATATATTTTATTAATATGATTAACCCTAATTAATTAATGATAATCAGATGATTAATTATTTATTGTCAAATATATTTTATTAATATGATTAACCCTAATTAATTAATTATAATCAGATGGTTAATCAAATATACTTGAATATTGTGTAATTAATGAAATATGATAAATTAATGTTTTATAAATAAGATGGATGACTTTAATCAATGAAGATTACTAAACTTCGTTTAAGCATAATGTTGGGCTTTGATAAATGAAAAATAACCAAGTGTATAACAAGTATGATGTATAGTTCTAAGCAATAGACGATGTTGAAATGACATGGGGAAATATCATGCGTTTCTTTAATCAATGAATGATAATAAATGTCGTTTAAGAATAATGTATGGCACTGATCAATGAATGATGATTAAATATCATGTGGGTGTGTTGTATTATTCTAAGCCATTATCGATAAATCAACTAACACATAGGTATTATTTAGGTATGTAATCGCATGGCCTAAATTGTAAGGCGTGTTTGTATAACATTGTGTGTTATGGATTGTGAATGAGAAAATGAGTGTTGCAGTTTGTTGTGATTAGCCTGTAAACAAGTATAATTAATGATCTGACTACATAAACATTGTCAGAATTCCTTAGTCAGTAACCAGGCCAGAGGGCAGGATAAAATGTAGGAGATCCAGCCATCGTGGTTGACTAAACAAAATCACAGTTGAGGGTTCACTCTGCCCGATTCGGGACAGTTTCATCAGTATTTGTAGAGGAATGCTACCGTTCAATACAAGGGTATCGAGGTTCGGAAACCATATAGGGAACACCTAGGAGTCACACAGACCAATGGTTATTCTTAACAACATCTCGTTTTGTCACATTCTTCCAAATATTATTTAGGTAATTTATCCTTATATCACTACCAACATCACTTTGTAATAGACATTGTAGTACTAATAAAAACCTTAGAAACAAAGTCGAACGTCAATCACAAACCTACACAGCTCTACACAATCACCTCCCCTATCCTAGGCCATAGCACACCTTGACAGATACTAGACCCATGTTTTTAGGTTGTAGGCCTAGGGGTGACCGGTATCTGATTAATTAACGAAGTCTAAATGTATTATAAATATGATGTATATTGTGATAAACGAACGATTATCAAAAGTCTTATTAGTAGGCCTCATTACTAATCAATGAGCTTATATGTCTGGTGCATGCTGTGATCAAGAATTATTATCATATGTCTTATAGGTGTAATGGATGACTTATCTATGAAGTCTTATGGTAATGTTTCTTATAAGTATGATGTTGGACTGTTACTTTACATGAAAGTTTCGAAAGTAGTTGTTTAGGTAAGAATACTTTTAGAGAGAGAGGATAAGTTATAGATTTTTAAAGGCAGAAAATATTCTGTTTGGACAAGACAGAATAAACCATTCCTTTACACATATTGAATAAGGACCTGGTTTAATAGCTATTGCAGAATTTATAATGGAGTTCAAGGTAAAAAAAAAATACCGTCAGTTTGGTTTAGGCTATCAATAATAATATGTCAAAGAGTAGGTAAAATGACCCTTAATCTACAAAAAATAGTGAAGTTTGAGACAAAGTTTGGCGCACCTGTCAGAACCCTTTATAAAGGATCTAGGGTAGGGAGGGGCATTCATACATCAAGGACTAGCGTTTTTTTTAGCATATAGGGAGGGGAAGAATTTTGGTTTCAACCACAATACCCAGCCCAGAACTCATAAGTATGAGGAGGAGCGTTTAATGCTATAGCATTCACACCGTGTATGAGAAGTAGAGTTGTATTATTTAATCCATAAACAATCATTACGACAGTGGAGGAGAATTTACCATTAAGGTTCCAACTAGTCTGGTGGGGGTAGAGGATCGAACTAATGTTAAGAGGAGGTGTTTGAATAGGGCCAAGGCTGTTAGAGGTTGTGGGGCTATGGGCCAGTTTCATAGTCAAGTTTAGTACGCCTCAAGTGCGGCGCTACACTAAGTACATGACGACACCTACCTAAACCAGAATGGAATGGGCCAGTTTCCTATGCGAGAACGGCCCATTCCATTCGAGTTTAGGTAGGTGTCGTCTTGTATTTAGTGTAGCGCCGCACTTGAGGCGTACTAAACTTGACTATGAAACTGGCCCTATGTTTTGGTTGTTAAGGGTTGAATAGGGTGAGAGGCTGAGGTTAGTATGGAGTGTAAGGAGGTTGTTTGAGTGAGAACTGAGGCGCTAGAGTGGTGGTAAAGGGGAGAATAATGGGTGTGGAAGAGCCTGTAGTGCGGAGTAGGGGCTGTGTAGGGGAGGATGAGGGAGGAGTTTGACATTACACATGCGAAAAAAAATTGCTCAGAACAAGCTTATATTAACTACTAATCATAGCTTATCTAACAAATTGACGAGATGTACCATCATCATTATATCAATCGCATACGTTGTGATTTACAGAAATAAATATGAATACGATAAGATTTAAGTGTATTTGTATTAGTGGTCGTCTTCACTCTGATTATGATCATTGTATTTCAGTTAAACTTATGTGTATCCTTTTTTAAATGACGCATGGTAGTTTTGCTACCTAAACCCCTGTGACCATGCTTATTACTACTCTAATTTTCGTACTTACTCAGGGTTTATTAAACGCAGTGCTCTGATATATGTTATCTCTATAACCTATTTCCGAGTTGATACTCCCTTTAAAAGTTTCACGTTCTTATAAAATACTAGCTGCTGCCCACGATAGTAACATTTTAGTTTACCTACCTAAAAATATACATGCATTGTTCCATAGAGCGGTTTGCAGTAATTATCACGACAATTTTTATTTTGTTATACTCTTCATAACTTTAAAACCAATGTACCGATTTGAATAATTTAAAAAGTAGTTTACTCCTACGTAAACATCCTAAATGATTAAATAATTGATTTGGATAAGGATTCATATCACGATACGGATATAATCACTTTTTGTTCACATCCGTGTTTTAGTTGACTAATTTCAACAAAAAAAGTTTATTGTAACATAACTATAATAATTACATATATTGTCTCGCGGACTTTTTTGTGCACATTAGTGAGAACGTTCAATATGAATAGTATTTTTTTTTATGTAATACCAATAGTTTTTGCAGCGCACGCGAAGAAAGCATTTTTTAGGCAATTTTTTATACCTTGTGTAAAACTATCGACATTTAATGAGGAATAAATTAAATTTTCAAAATAAAATATAGCCTATGTTACTCGCTGATAATGTAGCTTTATATTGGTGAAAAAATATTTAAAATCGGTCCAGTAGTTTTTGAGTTTATCCATTACAAACAAAAAACTAAAAATCAAATCTTTCCTCTTTATAATATTAGTGTAGATGTAGATATGCATAGGAGTATAAACTGTAAAATAAACTAGTGTTTGACTATGAAATACTTTATTCTGGCTTTATCTACTAACACCTAACGAATATTTTTCGCTCAATTATGAATTTCATTTTGAAGACACCAAATTAATTTCCACCGTAGATAAGTTGATATAATGCTTGTGATAAAATATGGCTGATATTTAATTGTTTCTCAAAGTCTTAGCAGTGCCCAACGAATAAATGTGATTTATTTTCTCAACTGCCTTCAGTAAAGTCAGTTAATAGACTAGGGGTCTAGTTAAATTTCCTAGCTTTATTAGTAAGTGTTATATTAAACATCCAGCAACATTATTTTAAGGAATCACAAGAAACCAGCAGTTTCGTTAATAAAATATAAATTTTCTTTGTATTTGCAATTAAAATCATGAGTGTTGGTAAAGTTAGAAATAAGTGCCTTTATATTAGATCTATGGGCATACATTCATCAAGAGTTTGAGGGTATTTCTTAAATTCTGTGGAAACTATACACATCAGGAGTGAGGGTCTTGCGATCTTACTTCTTAAAATAAAATATGGGACTTGAAATTGAAAACTTATGTGGTCAAGGGTAAAATTAAGGATCTAACAAGTCTGGGAAAATCACAAATGTGCAGGCTTGTATCAGGCAATCATCCTATCGATATATCTATATAATAAATTCAGTATGCATCTAACTAACTACAGGTATCAAAATTTAAGCATAATAATATACCAAATTCAAGAAATTCAATAAGCATGGTCACAAAAGTAACAATATAAGTATTATAATCCTATAAACAAGCGGTTTTATGAAAATTCAAACTGAAAACTCTTTTTAAGATACACTGGATAAATTGGTACCACGAATTCTTACACTTTTTTGTATATTTTTGATGCTGTTTATTTGTCTTATACAAGTATTATATTGAAGCGTAACACAAATATATTCATGTTAACTTAAGTAGGAGGAATTATGAGCTACAGTGAAGTATGTACTGGAGCGTTGATTAGTCTCATTTTTAAAACAAGGGTACAATAACATATAATATTTTTAAGTAT
This sequence comes from Timema shepardi, assembly GCA_902151425.1. Classification (NCBI taxonomy): domain Eukaryota; kingdom Metazoa; phylum Arthropoda; class Insecta; order Phasmatodea; family Timematidae; genus Timema; species Timema shepardi. Next base: position 122,600 of record CABFVX010000276.1, on the reverse strand, counting down.
TTACAATCCTTAAATAAAAACAGTAAGGAATAGGACAAACTGTAAAATATCTCCCGGAACAGAGTTGCAGTTTTTTAATTGACAGGGAAATCGACATTTGCAGGTTTCCTTCTAACAAGGGAAATCGCCCAAGGGGAATGGACGCTTCCTTGGATAGCGTGGGGGTTACAAGAAAATCTCGTGGTCCCCATTGGGGTGAAACTCATGAATACTTCATCACACAGATAGGATGTGTCTTACACAATCGCGCAGCCACTAAACGTCAACTTCTATTATTCATATTAATTATTTAAAATGACTAGAACCAAACTGTGGCGATCATGTTGTATACTAGCACGGTCAGGATCAGAATGAAAAACGCCAGGAAGGATACGACCACGTGCCCTTAAAAGAATGTATTATAACTAAAAATGATCACTCTTACTCAATATAGCCATACAATTTTTGTTTACTACATCGCCATTTATTTTTTTAAATTATATTCAGCTTAGGAGTTTCGGTGTCTCACCATTTTCAAACTTTTATTAGATCATAGGTAGTCTTTTAAATAGTATAAAAAGTGTATTTACCAACTAAGAAATATTATAGGAGTACCTTCTAATGATACAATACACGTGAAACATTAAATTCGATTGAAAAACATGAAGTTGACATCACTACGCAAAGGACCATTTTGAGGCAGATTAATAGATTCGATGATGCTGTATCTATTTATAAAGAATATTATGTACACACTTTGTTCTGCCATTTGTAGACAGTCTGAATTCATAATTATTTATTAGGTTTTCAATTAGCGATCATAAGGATGCCAGTATTTTACACTTTTAATCCATCAGATTCTAATCAAGACCATGCACTTTTGCTTCATAGTATTGTAACAACAACAAATCGACTATGACATACATTATTTTATCTTAGTCATTTTCAACTTATTTTCAATGGATTGTCTGATATCCGTCAAACGCAAGTTAATACTTTAATTTTGTTTTTAATTTTTCTCTTTCTCATCTAAAAAGAAATAATTACACCTACTTACTCTATTGTAAGGAATTCGAAGGTTCATTGCCGCAATCACCAAACTACACCACTTATTCTTATCTTGAGATAGCTCTATCTTGCCCCCTCATTACACCATATCTGTTTCAGGTCCAGTCTAATGGTATCTTCTCACATAAGTGTCTAGTTCTCCCCAATGTTCTTCCCATTGGTTTTGCCAGTCAATACTTTGAACATGGTTCTAGATTCTTCCATTCATGGGGCATGTCCTGCCCGCCGTAATCTAGGAGATTTGATTATCCTAACAATGCTTTTATGATTAGTACAGTTTATGTAACTAATATATATGTAAACTCCTCCATTCTTTAGTGGCCTCATCACTTTTTAGACAAAATATCTTCATTAGCACCTGGTTTTCGAACACCATAATTTTTGTAAGCTAATAGGCTATGTTTCATACACACATAAAACAACCAGTAGCATCCTTGTTTTGTATATTCTGAGATTTACATTCCTTGAAAGAAGGTGAGTTGTCAACAACTAGCTTACATACCAAGACGTATTAACAACCATTTCCCGACTGCATTATTTTCCTAATTTCCAATCTAATATTTTTATTGCTAGTTAAAATTGTTCGTAAATATTTAAACTCATTAACCCTGTCAAATGAGGTGTTGCTCAAATTAATGTATAAATTATAGTTCACAATATATGTTCTTTGTGTGCTCATATACTTAGTCTTTTCAGCGTTCACTTCTAAATTTCTAATTAAATTTCACCATTTCTTTCAACAGCTTCCTTACTATTGCCCAACAAAGCTAAATCATCTGAATATCCTGATAGCTGCATTGTACGGTTTAGTGTCAACTCTTATCTACTTTATTGCATTACCTTATTAGCATGCTCTAAGGCTAGATTAAAAAGTAATGGTGAAAGTTTATCTCTTTGTTTCAATCTATTATGTATTTCAAAGTGTCTGACAAGTGACCTCCACCGAGAACCATTTCACGCGTATGGGTCAAACATACCTCCCTTTGCGTGACAAGTTTTTTTTGGTATCTCAAACTTAGCTAACATTCAATATAATAAATGCTTTTAACTGAATATTACTAAGCCTTTTTAAAATCTATATACAGTTAATAAACGGTTTTTTGAATTCTCGCTTTTTTTTAATACTTGACAAATAATAAAAATCGGACCCGTTGTTAATTTATTTCGTCCAAATATACACTAATGATCCCCAATTATTTCCTCTTAAAATGGAGTTACTATCATTAGAATTATATTAGATACAAATTTATAGCGTGTTGGTAATATTCTAATAGTGAAAACCTTTGACTTCAAAATTATGTTGCTTATTTACTTTTGATGTGCCACAAAACCAAAAAAAGTGGATTACGTAATTTTGTTTGCCCCATGTCTTTCTGTTTGGCCATAGCCACAGATCTGAAACTGTTTGATGGATTTTGTTCTAACTTTATAGTTTACATATTAATTTAAACCCTTAAACTAAGGCTAGTTTTCTAAAGATCTATTCTTTTAATTCTAAGATTTTTTAAAAATGGCTCAAACTAGTTTGTTTAAAAAGTATATCTGGGGAGTGTTATACATGACAAATAAAACTATTTACTTATATTTGGGGAAAATGTATTTAGGGTTAGATTAAAAAGGCCTTTTTTTCTTTAAATTGGGATTTTGGTCCAAAATGGATAAGTAATGGGTATAATAGTAATACCTTTACAATACACATAATTCTATGTATCTTCTTTTAAAATAATCGTTTTATAGAAATTTACTGCGGAATGATTTTCTAATTTGAGTTTCTTAGCTACAACGTTTGAGTCCATAATTGAAACATTGGGTTTAGTTTTAATGATAAATAATAATGGATACTTATTAATCTAAAATATATTATTAATTTAAAGATAGTTGACTTATGAAACAACTTAAAAAATTTGATATTTTTTGTAAATGACTTTGAAGATTTAGTTCAAAATAGTATCTGAGAATGGTTTTCATCAAGAACAATTATATATTATTTATTTAAATTAAAAGTAGAAGATTTAGTTCAAAATAGTATCTGAGAATGGTTTTCATCAAGAACAATTATATATTATTTATTTAAATTAAAAGTAATCTGAGTGCAGCTTACAAACTATTTTTTCTAATTTAAAAAATCTGAAAATTTTTGTTTAAAATATATGCATGAAGATTGTTTATTGTGATTAACAAGATGATGTTTTTCTGAGGAAAACTTACCTATGAGTAGTTTAATGAAACTATCTTTTTGAAAATAGTGTTCCCAACTATATACATTATATGAGAAACTTTGCGTAATTGTTTATTATCATTATTTTATTTTAAATATAGGACATTGATATAGATTAACTTTCTATAATATATTATTAATAGCTTACGTGTATGATCAAAAGTTAAACTACCTATGTATAATAGTGAGACATTTTCATGGCTGGTGTGTTATTTATAATTCCAACTCTTTATGAAAATATTATGGGATCGCCTCTGAATATTTCTTTTCCTTTATTTGTATATAAAATGGCATGATCATTGTGCTGACCCTTCTTGCTCAACTCCTACTCATTATGTTAGTGTTAAATCGAATAAATGCAGGTTGCAGGTGGCTTGTCTGGGCCATAAGATGCATTGAAATAAACAAGTTAATAGTGGTCTTCTTTAAATTTCCACTCTGAAAATAAATATATTGAAATCTTCCTAAATTGTGTTATTAATTGCTTATAGATATGCTTCTTCATGAACATTATTATTATCTTCAAATAACCATCCATTATATCTAATAAGATTATTACTTCTAAAATACATCGCATATTTAATTCCGTTGCTTTAATCTTTATGGTGCAATCTCGACTTATATTTGTGTGATATTTTGCAAGAGTTTAGCTTCTTGCATTATAGGGGATACATATTTTTCAGTAATCCACGGATTATATTAATTTTAATATTTTGTTAAAGTATTGAGCTACCTTGGATTAAAAAGGATAGATATTCATCAGTAAACCAATAATTCAGAAAAGTAATTGCAATTAAACAGTGTGGTTTGTTCTATCATCTTAACTAGCCAATCAATTGTTTGTATAATTTATTTCCAAAAGATATATATATAATGAAAATAATTATTGGATGTAATCTTAAATTAAAGAACCAAAAAGATTGATTTACGCATATTACTTGATGTACACTATAATCGATACTTTTGAAATTAGGGAATGTAAATTAACTCCATTAGAAACTGAAGATATAGCATTGTAAAGGTTTACTTACAACTTTTATTTTATGAAACTAATTCTTGTGGATTTCAAATAATTTTATTTTAATAGGGCGAATAAAGTTTTTAATTGAAAATATAGTATTTAAGATTCTAATTGTAAACAAATCTGATTCAGGTTGGGACGTCAAACAATGTCAATGTAATAACACGATGCTCAGTTTCTACATGAATATTTACTTCTTGGCCTACCTTGACGCATAGAACCCATCGGTAGAGTGTCAGGCATTAAATTACTTTGACGCACTGGACGCGTCTTGTTTTACTTTGGTCTATCGCATGGATTGCAGCACATTCTGCAAAGGTATTAAAATTTAATTTTAGTTTAATTTCCAATTAATGATATCGTAATGCTTTTCATAGTATTATAGTTATTAAAATAATCCAAAAATATATTTAAACTTACTAGATTTGCGAAAAAATAATAGATAAAGAAAATTTAGTTGTTATTAGTAAACAAAAATATAATGTACGGTAATTGATGACAGTTACGATTAAATATTGTTATCGAAAATTTATGATAGAATTATTAGGATTCTAATCTCTTATTTGATCTATGGCTACTCTTAAAATGAAACCATCCACATAGTAGATACTACCGAGTTAGTGTATGTCTAAACAGCCCTTATGACCAATAAGGTGTGGGCAAATAAAAGAAGGATGAAACTAGCCACGATACTTTGAAATTTACATTTATTGGCAATTCAAATGTTTAATCTCATGATTATTATATGTAGGCCCAATCCTTGTGATCTGAATGTATTACAATATTTGCTATACTGACTTAGTTTGCAAAAATACCTCCGAATTTAAATAAAAAATGTCAAACAAGGATCAATATAATTAGTGAATACATGTCAAAACAACTAGGTAAGCTACCCACAATGTGTTTCTAGCAACAATTTAATATTTTAGATAACTAAATTAAGCTAATATATATATACATATGTTAATGCATTATTATCATTTTTCTTGTCATAATTTGTATTTCAATTCTTGAGTTGATGTATATATAATCAATGTATTCTGTATTTATTTTTATTACAGAGTATAATATTGTGAGCGGATAGTTAAATTTCCCCATGAATATATACATTCATATATGAAGATATATATATATAAGAATATATATATACATATTAAGATATATATTCATATATTAAGATATATATACATATTAAGATATATATTCATATATTAAGATATATATATACATATGAATATATATAGGGGTATATATATATATATATATATATATTCTTCTGTAAAAGGCTGTGATTCATTTTGTGATAGTTTTAACTATTATTTTTTGGCACCACGTCTAACTACCCATTCTGTTTATACCTTGATCATTTTAATGAATATTTAAAAGTTTCATATACAGTTATATAATGTATAGCCTTAAAAACTTCAAATATTGTGCGATGAACATCGTTACAATAATATTTTTAACACTTTAAAGAAATCTTAAGCCCTTTAAGTTAATTTGTATCTATTTTTTTTTTCCCCCGTTAACAAGTTCATTTGGATTTACGTATATTTAGATAAATAAAAGGAAATAAACCCATTCAAAAGATAAATATATTATATCATTATTTCTATAGCTTGATATCTAATATGAAATGGGCGGAAAAGTTATTAAAGCAAACCCGATTTTTAATGATATAATAGTAATATATTTTTGTTCCTAGAGATTTTTTATAGCTCTACTTGTAATATATATATATATTACGGCCAGTAGCTCATGTTTAAAATTTCAAGTTATCATTTTCTATATTCTAAAGCATCTTGGAAATATATCAATTTACGAGTGTTTCTATGCACAAAATTGATAATAAAATTCTTCAAGAGACAGTAGTATAAAAGGTTTTAGTGCTTCCACCCCAATGCCATAATTAAAAGAATTTGCAATGTTGATAGCGTATATCAATAATGCTGGCTCAATATTCATCTCACTCTTTCATATGTTATTTCCTTCTTACTCCTCTCTCCTCTGCTGGTATCATTCTTCACTCTCGTGAAGGCTACAATGCACCATACTTATACTACATTTGTACTTGATCAGAGTCATTACATTTATACTTGACCAAAGTAAGGCATCATAGTTGCACGTCATCTGCACTTGATCTGAGCCATGCATATCACTTAAATATTTAGCTACTCGTGGCACCACTTAACCGTGATCACGCGTGTTTCAGATATGTATAAAGTGTTACCACCAATCTAAGTCATACACGAGGAGGTGAGAGGCTGGGAAATTGTGAAGCATGCCGTAACATGGGCGTCCTACCGAATTCAGGAAGATGGATATTTTTCTCCTCGTAAATCCCTTTTTGCCTGATCAGAAAGCGGCCTTAGGATTTATTTTTATCTGAGTGCTATTCATGGTTCAGATCACTTAATGAAGTGTAAGTATGATGTATAGCTTTTATCAATGAAGGAAGATTGTTAAGTATGATTTTAGATGACATTTGATCGCTGAATATATCCTAAGTGTGGTTTTATCAATCAACGATAATGTAGGACTCTATCACCAAATAAATATTATGTATACATCAATTATTATCGATGATCATATAAGTATGATGCCTGGCTATGAGTAATGATCGATATCATCAGGCTACGATGTGTAGGTCAATGACCTATCTATGATCAAAAGCCTTGTAAGATCTATGAGCGATGAGCATATACTAAGCATGGATTTGGTCAATGAATGTTGTACAGATAAAATTAATGAGTTAATATGGTGTAAAATAGTACATTCACAACCCTGATCAATGAGTGTCGATTGAAATCTGAATATATATAAATTTATATAAATGGTAATCAAGTGTCTTATAAGTAAAAAACATAGCTCTTATCAATTAATAGTGATCAAATGTCTGGCTCCGATCTATGATCAAATGAACTATAAGTTTGATTCATGTCACCGATCTGTGAATTGTACCATGTGTACCAAACGGTTACGTTAGCTCAGTGTTCAAGCGCTGAAGGAATAGCTGTGGCGTAACGGCACCATGTGCTGGAGGTCGTATTATTTTCTCTAGGGAGTCAGACTCTAGCCTTCCTCTGAAAATGAGGTGCTGCTTGCAAGCATACACGACTTGGTTTGCTGAGAGCAGTGTGTTTATTATCATTCTTTCTAGAGTTGTTTATGCTACGGGTAAAGTTCGAACTTTGATAAAGGCCTTATTTTCCAGATAATGTTGAAATTAACCAAAATGCGTGGATAATGTTAAATGATAAGTGATTAAATAGAATTTTTTTGGAATTTATCCAGCTAGTATTGACATTATCCACCCACACTTGAATAATGTCAAAACTTAAGTGTTGAGGTTGGGTTAGTTAGATTATGTTAGGTTAGGCTAAGATAGGCTATGTTATTTTAGGTGATTTTAAGCTATGTTTGTTTAGTTTAGTTTAGTGGAAAGCAAAGAATCAAAATGAGGCATTTTGAATTATTCTTTTTAGTTTAAGTTGATGGAAAAGAAAGAATCAAATTGAGGCATTTCTAATGTTAGTGTAGTGCTATGATTCAATTTCAGAAATCAAAATAACGTTCCAAAATATAATCCGTATTCACGCCAGTTTAGTTTTACCAATATTATTCAACGTTGTCCAAGTCTTTCTGGCTAATATCGAGATTATACGGATAAAGTCGAAAATGAGATAAATTACTTTCTATTTCTAATTTTACCCATTGCACTTGGATAATGTTGACATCATCTCCCAGCTAATCTCAGCATCATCCATATTTCGCACATCACCCGTAACATATATATTAGTCAAGTTGTACACGTCCCTTGTAATTGTGATTAATGTAGATAAATTACAAATATCCATGGTTGGTGTCCCTCTATGTTGTACCATAATTGTTGAGTCATAGACGAAGACCACGCTGGGCTAGTCATCACGCTATCCAGTCAACCAACGTCAGGTCACGCAAGGTTAAGTAATAGGAACAAAGGGGTGAGGTGGGCAGAAAATGATGATACAATATTACAAGATTGGTTCTGAAAGTAATTTTCGTTTATTTTTAGCAGTATATTGGAGAGTGGGTGGGAGGTCACGTATGCATAATAATGTAAAGTGACATAACGGCTATTCTACTATTGATTGGTGTCTCATTGATAGTGATTTAAAATGAGCGTTATCTTTAATAACCCCACCATCTGTGACCTGTATTGTAAGTTTATTAATGCAAAAAAAACGCGAGTGCTTATAACTGCAGATACCAAATTGTCAACTGTGCGAGTTTTATAGATCAAATACTATTAGTGAATGAGGTTTAAATAAAGTTGTGTAGGATGTTTAAATGTCCGAATTATCGTTCACCATGAATAGTGATCTGACCGGCTGTCTTATGTGACAGATGATCTTGTGTAGAAAGTGGATACAATAGTTCAGTAAAATTGGCGCTACAAAAGAAGCGAGATTTCACTCCATTTTACACAAATGTCATGTAAGGTTTTATACGGAATCTTCATAAACAGATTATGTTATCATTTTTTAGCTAGGTTGATCCCAAATAAAACAAAGATAATAGTCTCAGCACTAACTTTCTTGGAACAATACCACAGTGAGGATATGAATTCCTTAATTGCATCGTAACATGTTATGAAGCCTGGGTTTTCTACGTAAATAATGAGAAAAATACAGTATATTCAGTGGGGGAACTCACATTCACCGAACGAACCAAGGAATTTCAAGCAAACATTGAACAGAAAGTTTATGGTGACAGTCTGTTGGAACCAAAAAGAAGTACTGCTTGTTGACCTTATGTCACAAGGAACCACAACAATTCTGAAGTGTATTGTGAGACATTAAATAACTTTGGAGGGCCATTCAGAACTAACTATGTGGTATTTTGACTTTCAGCATCATCTTGCTTCATGGCAATGAACATCCGCCAATGCTTGAACAATTCAATTAAGTAATATTTTATGATCCAGATTCAGTCCAGACATTGATCCAAGCGGCTATCACCTTTTCAGACACATGAAAAAGTGTCTGAGAAGATTTAAAAATTGGCGTACAAATGTTTATATGATAACAGGCGGCTGATTTATTTGACGAGAGGATTTAAAAGCTTGTCACCAATACGACCAGTGCCTCAATTCAGATGGTATTATGTGGAAAATTAATTTAGTTGTGTAGCTATTTTTGGTTTGTTATATATTTTTTTCGTTCGTAAATATTGTATTTTTGTTGTGGCTCACCGGAATATATTTTCTGAACTACACTTGTATATAAATATCATGAACGGTTATAATCAATCATCAAAATGTTGTGATGTCATGATGCTATAAATGATAAAATAGCTTGTATCAAGCATGGCTGCAATCAATGAATGGCGTATGAGTATTATATATGGCTCTGATTAATGATCAAATATAATGCAAGCACATTGCATGGTGCTTAACAAGGATCAATTGTTGTTTAAGTATGATTCAAGTGACATAGCAATGATCAACTACCCTCTAAGGTTATGACAAGGATAAAATTTCGTCCGAGAACGACGCATGGATTCGATCACTGAAAATATTACATCCAAGAAAGCTGCATAGATCAGATTAATGAAAAAAATATTTAAAATTAAGAAGTTTGGCTCTAATTGATTATAGAATGACATCTAATTATCATGCATGGCTCTTAACAATGCTCAAATGTTGTATCTGTATAAGGTGGAGCTTGGAACAGAAACAATGTTGTATAATAGATCAAATATCATGTAGATATTATGCATGGCTCAAATCAATGATTAAATTGTTTATAAGTATGATGTATAGCTCAGATCAATGATCAAATGTTGTTTAAATAAAAAGCATGGCTACTATCAAGAACACAATTATGTCTAATAATAATGCATAACTTATCTTATTATCAAATGTCAACTAAGTGGTAAGCATGTCTCGGATTATTGAATTTCTTATGACAAAGATGTATGACTTTGAGCAGTGACTAAATAAAGTGTGACAATGGTTAAGCTAAGTGTGATTCTTGGCTCTGATCAAATCTCAAATGTCATGGTATCATCATACATAGTTATGCTTAGTGATCAAATGATGGATTATTACGATGTGGGGTGCATTTAATTTGTTTACTGTTGTCTAAGCATGACAAATAGTTTTGATCGATGATCAAATGGCATGGAAGTATTGTGCAGTGCTCCGATCAAAATACAATGGTGTATAGGCATTAGGGATAGCTCAGATTAAGAATAAATGGTTAATAAGTAGGAAGAATGGCTCCTATAAATGATAAAATTCAAGTAAGAATTATTCATGACTTTGAATAATGATGAAATAATGTCTAGGTCTGGTTCTTGAGTCAGATCAAAGATAATTCTGTCTATGTGTTAAGCAAGGGTCTTATCAAGGATCATATATTATTTGGTTATCATACATTGCTCAGATCAACAGTAAAATTATTTTTTTACTATAATGCTTAACTTATCTCAATTATTAAATGTTGTCTAAGCATGATGATTAGCTCAGGTAATTTATCAGATGTTGACTTTGCAGGAGTCATGCCTCTGATTAATGAATGTTGTATGGCTCTGATCTATAATCAAATTATATCTAAGTATGGTGAAGGCCTCGGAGAACTGGTCAAATGTTGTCTAAGTACAGTATTATGCATGGATCCGACCAAGAACAAATACTGTCCAAGTATGATTCTTGGCTTTGATCAATGATCTATTTTAATTCCGATCAATGAACGATTCTCAAATGTGCTGTATTTATGAGACATATATGAATAAACCATGAATAAATGTAATTTTTCTTTCATCAACTAGCAATATTCAAATAGAGCATGGCTAAGGTCAATTAGTTTCGTGTAAATATTTCTCTGATCAACGATCAGATTATCAGGGAGCATTTGCAATGAGGAAAAATCCATAGCACTCAGATGAGTCAGGGTGGCCAGTCCATGATTCTGTTCAAATTTAAATTGTCTTAGGACTGCTGATATGGAGAGGGGACAAAATAGAAGGGCAAAACCCATTATTTTAACAATTAAAGCTTTTATGGATCACCGAAATTCAATGTCGAAGAATTCACACATTTTATATACTACATCATTATTCTTTTGCGGTGAACAGACATAATCAGGGGAGTGGGGAGCCATTCTTACAACTTCCCCGCTTACCATCTGGCCTGTTCGCTATTTATATTCATTCAGGAGCGGAAGCTTATCATTTTAGCCTACTTGAGGCTGGTGACACACCAACGTGAGAGGGGTAAGGGGTAAATTACATGTGGTAGAGTGGACCAAGTACTGAGCCGTAATAATTGACACGTGAATAGCATTTTAACTCCACTATTTATGGCACTAAGTGGAAGAATCATAGCACTTATTTTGACAAAAGTAAAAGAGTTGGAAATAAAGGAAAAACAGTTATTTTGAACAAAAGATAAATATCATACTTTTATATCCGTACATTTTGTAACTAAACATTTTAAGTATTTACTATATTAAATAATGTTTTTTTAGATAAATTATTACATTCTTAATTTAAATAGGTATTTATAATATGATTCCATTCCCATCAACTATTTTATATGTCATAGGTTGTGTATGTTAGAAGAAACGTAGTGATTTAACATGGGCTTTATAATGAATATATTGGCATTAGTTGAGGATGTTAGATTATGTAGAAGCGTCGTAATTCAATATTACCTTTAGGATGAAGCTATGTTTAGTAGTTTGCATGATTATTAAATAAAATATAACAGGAACGTCTATTTTAAAAAGAACTGCACTAGATGGTGGTAGAACTACGTCCTGATAAGTCTAACTATCGTTAATCCTAGTGGCATGACGCTAATTATATAGCCAACCTTAACCCTATCAAGGATTAAGTATATACATTAATTATTGGTATGGATTAGGTCCTAATTAGTCAATCTCTTTAGTAATGGCTCTTTAAACACTTTCAAGGCTACGATTTACGATTATATAGCTCTCTCCAAATAACATATTCGGAGTTAATTCTCCTCCTGCACTCTTCTAAACGAATTGGATACTCACTAATATATTATTTTACAAATCCCAGTTATATCCAGAAGTATATTATAAAATTTCAGATGAAGCTACTCTTATTTCCATGTTATTTCACTAAATTTGACCTCCAAGTATTTAATATTGTATAGCATTCTTCCCATGAACAGTGATAATGTTTGTTAACTCAACAGTGGCGTGTCGTGGGTTTTTTCAGAGTCCGCAGAGCTTGATAAAACTGTACCAATGATTTGTTCTCCATCACTCACTCCTCATATGACAAATTATACCTCCACATACTTCAGATGAGAATGTAGATTCGTTAATACCCGCTTACAGAGTGATTAAAACAATTCACGGGTAGAGTTTAAACTAGGTTTGCTGACTTTAGCAACACTTAACGCTACTGTAACCAATTTTTTACTGAAAACCCTATCTTTGAAAAGTAAATAGGTTGTGACTTAGAAACATCTTATGACTAACATGACGATGGTATCTAAGGACATAAGGGACTTGATCCTAAAATAATACTTCAAGGGACTCAAAGGTTGTTTGATCTTGTAACTGATTAAACATGGAGATCCTTGATTTCAGTAGAGTGACGTAAAGGAGGATATTTGGTCGACCTTGGAGTGGAAAGGTGCAATTTTTAAGGTACATGTTTTTTTTAGCAGCGCGTCTTACTAACCGTTTGGATTATAGATGATTCCATGTGTTGGAAGGGTTTAGGAGAATTAATGAAACGGTGTGTGGGTGTACGTTAATAATTACTAATATTTAACCAATATGAGGATAGAGGGAGAGCTGCTATTTCTGGTTAGAAAGAAGATAATTTACTTTGAAATAATTTTCAGCGTTCATATTGTAATCGTACAAAGTATACAGTATAGATTAAATATAAATGACAATCTGTTACCAAACATTGTTAAAAATAAATATAATGGAGTGAGGGGGCCAAAAGTGAGAAGAAAACTTACTTTGAATATGAACTTGCAATTCAACTGCCTTCTATTTTCAGTGCGGTTTCTTTAAGGATGGCAAATAAAGAATCCCTTGTCAATGCTATTAATCTCTAAAAAAAAAAGCAGATGAGACCATACCAAAGACGCTTAGTATTTTATTTTGAACAGAGCTAACCTTTTACACAAAACCACCTACCCAGTGAAAAAGTTATAAATTTGATAACAAATGAAGCTCATTTAATATTAATTTTTTTAAAACATAGTTAAAATATGAAGTGATATATAATGATTTGCCCTAAAGGGAGACCACTAAAATAATAAACCGAGAAAGCAATCTTAGAATCAAGTATGTATACAGAACATTGTATTTGAATAAAACATTAAACAAATTGTAAAAAAAAAAAGTTTTAACTTGACAAAGTAAAAAGCACTTATTTACGCTGTTTCACGCCCTATCTAATTTCCATGGAGCTACGTTCATTGCTCCACATTATGAAAGTGACGCAAATATTATAATTTTTACAATTTTTTCCCTTATATAGAACACAGTGTGTCTACACTAATTTGGAAAGAGTAAAGATTTAATTCTGCTGCCAATTGCACTACCTCCTTCAGATTTTTAAACTTGGGATTTGTTAGACCATAAAACTTAAATAACCAGAGAAGCATTTTTTTTACCTAAATTTAAAAAAAGAGTTTAGTCATTATTGTGATATACTTATTTTTGCTTAAGTAACTATCGAGCTTGACCATAAATGATCTAATATATTCTATGAAATTATTCCAGCAAGACAGATATAAAAACTTCAGAAGATAAATGTGCTAATAAGTCTATTTGAATACTATCCAAATCCTAAAATTAATCTTGGGGGTAGATCTGCTCAGAAAATACATGATCCTAAATTAAAGAAGCGCGACATAATATTTAGTGAAGCGTGACTAAATTTACAAGTTTTCAAAAAAAAAAATACAAATCAAATTTATATTTGGTTTAAAGAATCTTACTTAAAATTGAAATTAGCTTATAAATAATAATAATGTTCTTGAAACTTTAGTTGTTATATAAATACATGGTTTGCTCGTTGGGGGCTACGCCCCCAACCCCCCAGTGCATTTTGTTTGCAAGTGTATGTAAACTAATGTAGTTCCAAAGCCGTTTTTTGATAGGTCTTACCGTTTAGCCACAAGAGACCTCCAAAAAAAGGTCCACACCGACTTTAAAGTTACTCCGTCATTTTGAGTTTTTTAGGGTTAAAAATTAAAATTTTTAGCTTTTTGGAATTTTCCCGTCGGTTACAGGCTAAATCTATAATTTTGTCAAATTTCAAGTTTCTAGCTGATCTGGAAGTGGGTAAACTTTAATGTCAGTCAGTGAGTGAGTCAGCCATGTGGCTTTATAGTAGTTTAATATAACTCGCTTTGCTTTATAGTGGTATAATTTGCTTTCTGTTTGTATCAAGACTGATGTAGTAACAATCCATTTTCACTTGCTGTGATATCATGCTGTGAAACAAAATGGAGTGTGTTGTAATTCCAAAGACTTCAGCCTCGTTATCTTGGATTAAGTTTAATGAACAATAAATTTTAAAGCTCGAAAGAAGGTAAGAAATTGGAAGAAGAATGACCATAAAATACTATAGAAAATGTAATAATTATTAATTTCAAAATAATTATTAGTTTAATCCATTTTTATAAATATGTTGCGTCCCACTAGCATACCAAAAGAATACGTTACTGGTAAACCTTTATCATTAAACCACATTCAAATGTTTGAAGAAAATATATTTTTATACCATTTAAAAAACCAAATTAAAACACATATAAATACAGCACACAAATACTAATTGTAACCATAAAACATGCTGAATACATCAACTACACCCATACATACCTTTCCTGAGCCTGTAATAATAAAACACACCGACAAAGATAACTCGGCAACATCACAAGACTTTGAACGAAACAATATGCTAACATCTCTAAAAACCATATTTACAAGTTTTAGAAAAAAAGACTCAACATTTGAGATTAAGAAACATGCCAACACTCGTAACCAAACAACAAAGCGCCATGTGTAATTAAAAAACATGCCAATTTTAATAAAACAACCCTCAAATATTGTAACCAAATCACATGATTCCACTAGTCACCGGCTTCATAACATGAAAAATATGACAAATATCATAAAGAATAACAACATCTATTAGGATTTAAAATAATAACCATATTAACTAAGCATGCCAGTATTGTAAGAACTTGATGGACCAGGCTACCTACCGACATTCTGGGTTGGCCTTCTCAGGAGCCTCTTTGTTGCTCACGTCACCAGGAGGAGCAAGATACCCAGCAAGACGAAGTCCCCGACCTCTTATAGCCCCTATTCTGAAGGATTGCCTGAAGGATTGGCGGGCTCGGTCAACTGTAAGCAACCGTGACACACTCAACCACACCGACTTATACAAAACCAAAATGATAGTATAGCTTTGGTTAGTATATATATCTACAGATTATTGAAGATTGATACACTTTGTCGCTAAACACATTAGCTCAGTCGGTAGTGTGTCTGCATTCTGACCTAATGGCGCCGGGCTCGACGCCCTGGCATGGCCGAAATAATTATCATTGATGAAACGTGTGTCTCCCCTTTTACAGTGATGAATTAACGGCTGGGCGAGTGGATGCTGTGTATGTTCTAAACTTAATTTAGTTTATAAGTCGTGTATTTATGTAATCAGTCGATTCAGAAAGTGCATGTTTAAAACCACAAATAAATGACAAATGATTGTGTACACTTTTCAGTAAGTTTTTAAGATTTATACCACCACTTATTTAAAATATATTTACAATCTTAACCCGAATACTATCGATCACAAGAAATAAATATTCAATAATAGATAAATTCTGTAAACAATTGGAAGGAAATTGGTTTAAATCTAGGATGTATTTCAATTGTATCCAAAATGTGGACTCAATATATATCATCCACCAGTTCATGATTTAAAAGGTTTACCCGTAGTAGAGCTGTATCTTCTTTGTGAGTAAAGGTTTTATTTTAACTTTTTAATTTATTTAGTAAATTTTTCACATTTTAAATTGAAATTTTCGGTCAATCATACGGCCTTGAAGAAAGATAAAAAATACATAAACATAGTGTTTCGTGCTAGGCATCGATGTGTGTACAGAGTTTACGTGTAATACTTTAATTAGTTCAAAAGTTATAAATACACATGCAGACACAGAAACCTGTGTGATAATAAACAAATGCAATAATGTGTCGTTTCTTAGAAAGGAGAGGAGTAAGCTAGGAAGGGAATTTAACCACTAACCCACTTTTTAACTGTGTGGCATCTTTGTCCTGGTAAGAAAATCTTATAAAAACAAACTGTCGAGCATATAGGCCTATGTCCTGGTGAGAGCAACATTTCAAACCAAACACTGGGACGTATAGTAGCCTACGTAGTTGAGTGTTTACAAAACTGTGCGGTGCAGAGCTTCCCCTTGGGACACAAGGTGTCCTCAAGCGCTGCACCTAATGCGTGCATATTAGTTTTAAAATATCACTTATTCCCGAACGATTACTTGTTTATGTTCAAACTCCTTTATTAAGAATTATTCAAAGTAGGAGTAATTATTCTGACAGGTATAAATTAAAGTGATCTAATGTATTTTACTTATTTAATTGTTCTAAATAAGGAGGATAGCACGAATTTTATTTTTTTTTAATTATGAAGAGTTCAAACTTTAACCTCCGTTCTAGCGAGATCAGCATGTGTACAATAACTATTTGATTTACAGCGTCCAGTAATTGCATCAAATTTAAGAAACATTTGAATATAGAGTGTCCAGTGACCGAATCAAATTTAATAAACAGTTGGATGTATAGTATTCAGTAACCGAATTTTTTTTTTTTTAATTAGAGGAGAATATTACAATTTTATAGTAACATTGTAAACAATTTGTTTACTTGTGTGTGAATACCAAAAACACACACAACATATGTTATTGTTAAATTATATATTTATTCTTCATATTATATGTTTCCATCCCATAATACTCCTTGCAAAGGAAATTTATAGTTAATTTGTTAATCTTTCCAAACCCATCGTTGCCAAGATGACTTACAAAGACAATTTCTACACTAAAATATATTTTATTTGAATTGTTACAAATCCAAGACGCAAATGTAACGCCAATAATAGTCAGTTTTTTCGACTCTTCTTTGCACGCTGATGGTCTAACGTGATGGTATGCGGCCTACCCTGAAAAATAAGGAGTACAGCCAAAGAAGTCTGCTCTCGATCCGAAGAGTACTTTTTGAGTTTATTGGCAACAGACTAACAGGTAGACAGGCAGAACATCGAATGTATAGACAGATTTAGTGTTTTGTTACCCGTATTAATTGAGTCCCCATAAATAAATATAACTCCCCTATTATAGGCATTATCACACATTTATTCAACATTTAGATTAATAAATATGTGTTCATTAATATATAAATATTTAAAAAATGACACATGTAAATGAGAATTAAAGCCCTAGATCCTTGTCTTAGCACACCAATCCTCTACCATTGACGTATTATTTTTCATCCGTTTCCGAGGTCATACATAGCTCATTGATATTTCAACATATATATTTAAATGTTTATTTGTTAATGGAACTCTTACCAGAATATTGATTTCAATGTATTGTGTATGAACACAACCCTGAACAATCAAAATGTATACACCTGGCATCTTGAATACCTACTCTAAGTCACGGTGTCAGTGTCTGAGCACGTCAAAAATCAATCACGAACTTGGCCTTCAAACTACTTATTAGCGATGCATGACCCTTGGATCAGAACAAATAAAGATAGCATTGATATAACATTGACTCACTAAGTCAAAGAGTCCGCGTTTGATTCTCGTTACCATCTGTAATTTTACAACATGTATTTAAATTAAATAAACTTACTCTAGTGAATATAACAATTTACTGCATGCCTTAGCTAGAGCTTATCATCTATTTTTCTAGCGTAAAGCATTTGTTTTAATACTCAATTGCTGTATTTCACGCTATTTAACAGAGCCAGATTGTATTTTTCTGTTTACAGCGTGAAGTATTTAAAATAAAATATTATGTATAAGTATTTACCAAGTCGATATAAATCGATTCCATTGACAAATCAAACTAATTAACTGAACTTGTCTTAGGTGTATACCCCATTCCAAATACCCAGCTAGCGCTTACTGTTTGTAGCAATCTGAAAAGCTCTAGATTCGCATATTGGACCTTCTTCTTAGCCTTTGAGACTGTGGTGGTATTTATTGCTGAGGGAGGGGCTAGCTTGTTTGTATTGGCGCGCTGCGCAAAGAAGCATTGGCGAGGCATAAAAGCAGCCATTGCTACCACTGGCAACTGTTAAAGACGCGAGAATTCTTTTTTTTTTGAAAAAATTAGTTCATATAGGCGGAATGTACTCAAGACGAAAATTAAAGCGTTAGGTCAAGAGATTCCACAGATCAGATTGGTCACAAAACCGGTTGGTATCTATCAACTGTTTATGAGCGATATTTTGCG
Organism: Timema shepardi; assembly: GCA_902151425.1. Lineage (NCBI taxonomy): Eukaryota > Metazoa > Arthropoda > Insecta > Phasmatodea > Timematidae > Timema > Timema shepardi. The sequence continues at coordinate 103,772 of CABFVX010000276.1, read as the reverse complement.
ACACGCGAGAAAAAGGGGATTGGTTCGGTATGTGTTTCCACCACACTGCAATAAGTGGGGCTGAGCCACATGAAAGCCTTTTCTCCACTACTACACGTAAGGGGACGTTTGAAATCAATATCCTTGTTACAGCTATTATTTTTAGCATCGAGTCTCACTACCATTTCGGGATACACGCATATTATATATGCTTATGGAAATATGACGATAAAGATATAATTGTAGAGGAAGTGTTCCCGCATTTTCATGGTGGTAGAGTGGGCAACCCTTTAGTAAAAACCATTCCCAGTACACCCTACAAAGATTCGAACCCTAAACCCTCCATCATTGACAGACGCTTCAGGCAAGGGTCTGAAAAACTTACAACCCGTGGGCCACATCCGGTCAACGAGACTTCTGACCGGTCCGCTTCTCTGTGACAATTAAATATCGATATAAAGCTTTCAATGATATACGCAAACAAAAAATAACAGTTTAATAGTTTATATTTTGTAGTTTCAAAGCAATAGCTATCTATTATTATTTACTTTATGGCTCTGTTCTGTGTTGCAGCCTTCCTTGGTTAGAGGGCCTTACTGTTTCACAGGCTGAAAGGAAGGTATTATAATTATAGCATTGATCGAAAGCTGACAACAAACTTCCGCTTTAGGCTACAGCTAACACACTTCTCTCTGTGACTCCATCCAGCCTTACCGTGTATCTGTGAATGGGAATGTAGTGGAATATGTATTATGGTACTCTCCGTTATGGGTATATACGAGCTATAAGATACTATATATTTAAATAATTAAATGCACAGTTACAACTAAGGTACGTTATATATTAATTTTTTACAAAAGTTTATGTTTTTCATACTACTCGTATTTATATTATTAACACTCTTTATATGTTTTGGTTTGAGCAAGACTTTGTCTTATTTGGATTTAAAAAGGAAAAAATTCCAGTTTTGAAATGAAAAACTGGTTGAACATTTTTTTTAAGTGGGCTAGGGGTAGTCTACTTTGTGGTATTTTGAAGCACTCTATAAAAGACTACACTTCGCCGCTAGCAATCAGGCGTGGTGATAGCAAACAGGCGTGGTGCTAGAAAACAGGCATGGTGCTATCAAACAGGGGTGGGGCTAGAAAACAGGTGTGGTGATAGCAAACAGGCATGGTGCTAACAAACAGGCGTGGTGCTAGAAAACAGGCATGGTGCTATCAAACAGGGGTGGGGCTAGAAAACAGGCGTGGGGATAGCAAACAGACGTGGTGATAAAAAAACAGACTTGGTGCTAGAAAACAGGCATGGAGCTATCAAACAGGGGTGGGGCTAGCAAACAGGCGTGGTGATAACAAACAGGCGTGGTGCTAGAAAACAGGGGTGGGGCTAGAAAACAGGCGTGGTGCTAGAAAACAGGGGTGGGGCTAACAAACAGGCGTGGTGATAACAAACAGGCGTGGTGCTAACAAACAGGCGTGGTGATAACAAACAGACTTGGTGCTAGCAAACAGCCGTGGTGCTAAAAATTGGGCATGGCGCAGGAACTGGAGTTCATAGAAAGTGTGACGCAAGATCATCTGCGCTCTCTTAAATTACTGATGAAACCATAAACAGTATAATATCATGCATATTTAAAGGAAATAAATGTTCAATGTTTAATAAAATAATTCTGTATAAATTATTTTACACTTGACTTTCGACAATTTTTCAATCGCAAATATTTTTAATGTGGTTTTAGACGTAGCTTCAACCACATTGGTGGACAGGTTGACCAAATTTCAGACTCACCTAGCCTGGTTCTCCAATGACGGGAAACGTAATGTTTGGATCAAGATTGGTTTACTGGGACTTTTCCTTTATAAATTACCAATCTCTTTCCGCGTAACTTCACGGACATTTCCTCTAAAGTCTATTTTACTCATCCCAACCCTGTTAATATATTTAAATTCCGATATAGTGGTTGGATTGTAAGAAGTGTTGAACAAAAGGATTATATATAGTAATGCGTATTGTTGCTTAATATAGTTTTTTAAATATCGTGTTTTGTAAATACTTGAGCTTTATAAATACTTATGCTTTTACTGCTCTCAAGTTATTTTTTTATCATCTATCATTAATAATTTTGTCCTATTTTTCTAATTATTCATCAGTATGTATCATTATTTAGCTATCATTGTTTATTTATTGTGTTATTATGCGTGCTTGTAAGATACGTGCGTACTTTTCAGTGCTAGCCTATCATAAGTCTCACGACTGTTGGCCAACAGTACAATAAATAAAATAGAAATTGAAATTATTATTTTATAATAAAATATATATTCTTTTAATATACATAATATATACTGTATATACAATACTATAAACTGTATAATATAATTTTTAATATAAATCATATATGTTATGGTCAACGATCTAAGTCTAGCAAGTTCGTGAAATGACCAGCCTCTTCTAGCTTTGTCCACCGAAATCATCCAAACCAAGAAACATATAATAATCTACCATCTCAATTTGCAGTGCTTCCTCACGCATATTTTAGTACGGCATCTTACTACCCATTATGGTTACACGCTTATGATCTAATTAAAAGTGGGTTAAGGTTGAGTAAAGTTGAATTTAGGAGAAGTGTACCTATATTTTCGTGGAGAAAGAGTGAGAAACCATTTAGGAAAATCCATGATCAGTGCACCAGACTGGGATCGAACCATGATCTCCCTGTCATTGACAGTCTAGTATATTGCGAGAGTAGCGTCCTAGACTATGTGGCCACCGAAACGATCTTTTCACACCATTAATCATGTTGATGTATGAAAGGTATATTTACCATTGTAATTACAAAACTGTTATAAACTATATTATTATCTTGACGATAATACATATTTTACTACATATAATTATCACTACTTGTTTGTCCAGTCTGATTTATGACATTTGGAGTTACATAATATATTAGCTGGTTTACACTTTCATCGACTTGTTAAACATTTCCTTGTGCAACAAAATCTTGAAAATTCCTGACCTTCATTTAAGAGAGACGCGATAATGCTACTGGTAATGTTATTTAATTATCCGGATTTTACTTCAAACTAATAGTTTCAATTATTACCTATCTAATAAGTTCTACCATCTATGGTATAATCTTATATTACCAGGTTTAAGATTTGTTCAAGCTAATTATTGTCTAAGAGGTAGGATGGGAGCTGAGGAGTTGAGTCTGCATCTGGTCTCCGCAGGTACCCAACCAGAGGGTGACTGACACCCCAGCCCCAGAGGTTGGACTGGGTTTGGTTAGGATGGGATTGTGTTGTGTCATACTTTCCATAGTTAGGCACTGGTTAGACTGTAGTGGTCAATTCGCGCTTTGGTTGGCCAGAACGAGATTTAAAATTTTCTCCCATTAATATTTTGAAATTTGGCTGAACCAGCTACTAATGTGCGAAGGGTCCAGCCAATTCATGAAGTGGCTGGTTTCGGGCCTTGAACATAACTTATATTACTATAATAAATATAATTGTAATGTATACAATTATTTGTATATTTATAATATTAGTAATATATTATCGATAATATATGTTATTATAATATTTTAAAAAATTGTTTTATTATTATTAATAATAATCATATTAATATCATAAATACTTATTTACTGGGCACCCTTCATATAAACGTCTAGTAATACGAAATTTCAACTTCACACCTTAATTACTTTACCTTGCCAATGGTACATAAAAAACAAAGTTGCAAGTCTGTACCCTGATAACCTGTGAACTGTAATTATATGAAATCATTTAATCACTAGCTATATTATATATTACTAGCCACGTGCTAAAATTGTGAATTAAAATCTAATGTCAAGTGGCCTTAGGGTGGGACTGAAGAGGACGCGAGAAAAGGCCAGTGTTTATTACAGTTTTATGGCAACACTTTTTTTGGCTTGAATAAAATATTGCTACAGTACAAATATAGAGTTTAATTTTATTCACTTGGTAATATCAACTGTTCCCGAATATATATCATGAGCCTAGTTGCATTAGATAAAAAACTTTTTAAATTATGAGAAAAAGCTGTCATTAAATTACAGGATATCCTTGAAAGATATTCAGGAAACGTTGAAGTTATCATGTGAAGAAAATTAAAATGTTTGTACTGGAGCAGTATTTTATTTATTTTGGCCAAAAATATGGTTGACCATAAAAACTGCAAAAACACTGACTTTTTCTCGCATATCCTTCTATCCCATCTTAAGAAGAAGATAAAAACTATAAATAGAATACCCCAGTGCACTTCATGGGACTGTTTGTGGATCGCATCCTACTAACCTTTAAGCTATTCACATAGTCACGTTGCATCGAGAGTGAGTGGAAAACCAATCAAGGAAACTCACCATCAGTATATCTGGCCTTGATTCGAACCCTGATCTTCTTGCTACCGGCAAACAAGAAAATATGAGGCTAATTCTTTAGCTGTGTGGTCACCTATGTTGTTCACTGGGATATAATCTACGACCTTCCTTATAAAAGGTACTCTTTCAATGGTTCTGAACTTTTGGTGCATTTACTAATTAGGATTACTTTTTTAATTTTTAATGGTTATTAAAAATTTTAAAAGGCATGCTAATCTTTTCAAAATGGTGAAAATCCTTAAATTTAAAAATACATTCAAAACTGTCGCAGAACACTTGACAAAATAGTCAGCAGTAACTCACCCCTTCTTTCTAGCCGTTCTGGTAATATGCATATGTAACCTACTTATTATGCTAATAATATGTTAGTGATGAGGAAGTGTAGCCGTATTTGCAGTACACTTAATTTAAATTTAACCTTTCTTATCTCTAAAGCCCCTATCAAAATTAGTACATAAGCGTATAAATCGAATGGGTAGTGAGACGTGGTGCTAAGGAAAAAAAGTAATGGTATTTTGATAATTTTAATTATTCTTAATTTTATACTTAATGTTGGCACATATTCCCTTTTCTAAATGACTTGAGTCTACCAATAAAAAATACATAATATTAGTATATTTAATATTTAATCTTTTGCGTTTCCAATATTTATATTTTATGTGATCAATATTATTTATTTCATTATTATTATTACTACTATAACCTTCCTGCGGATAAAATTCTAGGCCGAAACAGATCCACAGAGGTCCGAGGACCACGCTTTGAGAAAACCTGCCTTATACCATGTGGCCACCGAAGCGGTTAACAGTAGCTATTATTAATCTAAACGTTCGCCATAGTTTATTATTAATTATTATTATTATTATTATTATAGTCGGTTACGTACAACCCTCTCCAGCTAGCAATTAGACATATAAGAAACCATTACAGACTTGCTTTCATCTAGTTTGATTCTAGATTGTACCCAAGAATATTTTTAATAGATATTAAAAATATTTTGGTCATCTTTAGGCATCCAGGCTAAACGTATTAATCCCTTTATAAATATTGTCTTAGAAAAATTATAATAATAATAAATATTCTTTAATCAGCTGCTTTCCGACAAAGATGATGGAAATACACAGTGATCGCAAAATAGCCTCACCAGCCCTCAACAAACAATATTTTCGAAAATTGTAATAAAGATTTATAAAAGTAATATTTTGAAGTAAGTAACATTTTTTAGCTTTTAGAAAGTTTATGTTATAACATACTAAGTATCACTCCATTTATAATTTCATTAAAACGTAAAATCACTTTATTGCATCAAAACTTTACCAATTGTATATTTAATTTGACTTTCAATAACATCGTAAATAATATTTTTGCAAATAATTATCATGAAATAATATATAGATTTCCAAGAAAAGATCAGTAATTAGGAGTCAGAATATGGTTTTGAATATTAAAGATTCAGTTTCCATGTGTCAACAGTATTTAAAACGTGTCCCTTTTTAATGAATAGGGCTGCAAAATGTTTAATGACTTATTTAATAACCCTAAAAATTGTCTTCGTAAATTACGATTATTAAAATGAAAATCAAATAATATGGTTAAATTATTCAAATGTCTGGCCATCTGATTCTTGGAAAAGTAGTAATAGATTACTAGGTTGTTCTCTTTGCTAACATAAGCATAATACTTCACGAGTATTGCAATAGGGATGGGCCTAAAGTTTAGTTTAAATTTAAAACATTATATTTATTTATGTATGTATATACATTACACTCCAGTACTTATGATTTAAACTGACGCAGTGGGAAGAACATTAAAAAATATATATAAGCTTTTTTGTTACTATGGCTACAAAAAATACTATAATATTTTTTTAGAAATGCATATCATCTGTCAAAAGTGACACCTAAAGTTATACGACTTGATATATGAAAGTAATTGTAGTGATTCTTGCATTTGTCAAATATTATTCCTCCTATCACTTCCTTACTATACTTATGGATATTGACCAAACTTGGAACACTTTTTGATACTTACTAAGAAACATTTGTGTTTGGTTCTTGATCGCCCTTCAACCGGTCATTATGGTAACAAAAGAATTTTAGGTTATTAATTGAACGTTTATGAGCCTGTTAAGTGCAAGTCAAGTGACATAACTCGTTTATTTATATTATAATATTTGCATGATCTTTTGGGGGAAATAAAGGGGGTCAACAATGTTGACATTTTAAAACAGCATAAGCATTAAAGTGTCAAAGTTAAATTAAAAAGGCATTCGATTTCAACGAATCTTATTTTAAGCATAGTGGTTCCAAAAATAAAGATCAAAATATATCTATTTTTGTCCATATAACAGGGCCTGGATGTCCATTAGCTATAACAATAGTTTACGTTTATTTTAACCAAACCACACAACACGGAGCCCTTTTTCTATGCATGATAAAAACCAGCCTAAAAATAGCCATAGTCGTATCGTCAAGGTGACTATTGTCTATTAAAATATTAAAGTACTCACTGAATCAGGATTGTTGAGGTAAATAAAAACTGTAGCATGAAATGGTTGCCACATTTTAATCATGTGACCAAATTTAAAATCTGTCTAGCTGTGAGATCTAGTGCATTATGAAATATTGCGCAGTGTTGTGAATGGCAGAGATCCAATCTGGCAACTCCTAGGTTAAATACAGGGCTTACAGAAAAAATTTAGAGAACTGATTGGTCACACTTACAAATGAAGAGTTAAAATAAGACATTATTTTCAATAAATAGATAATATAAAATGCTATTGTATTAAAAAATTAATAAAGTTCACTACAGTTAAATATTTATACTAATTGAATTGTTAAATATGAAAACTATAATTTATATAGAGAAGATTAACAATAATGAGAGTAGAAATATTACATTTTCAAAGACAAATATATAAGGAGGACTCTATATATATAAATATATAGGTATAATCCTATCCATTGTTCTTTACTAATGTGAAGTGTGGCGTCCTATTTTGGGCTATGGAAATATTATTATTATTATTATAATTATTATTATTAGCACCGCGTCTTACTACCCGTTCGGGTTATACGCACTTAAGCTAATGTGTAATGGTAGGATGATTGTGAGATGAAATGGAGGACCTACAGTTTAACGTGGAATCCGAACCACGGTGGAGACCTGGCATTCCCGACTATGAAAGTAAATTGAGAGAATTGAGAACAAACTATGGAGAAAGATACTTTGACATAAGTGGGATGAACAAACAAGATCTTGGGGAAAGTTACCGTACATATCAAAGAGTTTCGCAATTAGTATGCATCCCTAAACATATTTTGGATAATCAAGGCGTGCAGGCAGGTTAGGATCTGGAGTGATCGTATGTTATGTATGGGCAATAACAAGCGTGTACACAACATTTTCGTTGTGAAATATGAAGATACAAGACTTCTTAGTAAACAAATATATCGATGGGAAGATAATATTAAATTCTATTTAAAGGACGTTGAGTGTCAGTTTAGGGATTAGATGGAAGTATCTCAGGCTTGTGCAGGCAAAAACCATAGAATATCATATTGGACTCGTGAACTGTGTGATTTTAAATCATTGAATAACTATTTTTAAACTGTTGTGTGTGTGCAGAGTTTTATTTAAATTTAGGATATTAACTTTTTTTTTATTGCACACAACATGAATCAAACTAATATAAGTCACAGTTGTGAAAGCTTAATAATTTAATCATTTTATTAATTAATTTAAAACGTCATACAAAGTTTAGTTTTGATTTAAAAAAGATAAACTTAGTGTTCAATACCATTGTCATGGTTAATATGGTCCACAGGAACAATGTCATAACATATATATATTAGGTTTTAAAACCCCTATGTGTACACTGAGCCTTATTGCAAAGAAATAAAATCAATTTAAATTGAAATAATTTAAAATTTGGGACGATATATCGGTTATTGCTTACCATAGTGTATGATAAATATCCAAAAAATCCTAAAAACTGTTATAATAATATTGAGCTTGGTTGAATTTGAATAAAATTAATTTTATAGACACTTATTACAGTTAATATGGAGAATTAAAACTAAACAAAAAGCTGGTCAGGATTATATAGCTTTAAGAATAAGTTTGCATATGTCAATGAAATAGTCAGTTTATCTATGCATACTATAGAATAAGTTTATATATGCCATTGGAGATAACATAATAATTAACAGATCTTTACAACGATGGCTGTAAATTATCGCGACAAAATTTATTCAAAACTTTTTTTACTTGGAAATGTTCTTTAAAATGAAGTCTCATTCGACTTTATTAGTTTAAGGTTTACAGTTCAAAGGCAACTTTTAATTGGTTTTATCTTTCAGTGTTTATTTTTAAGCAAAAAGTAAGTGTTTCTTCTACCCTCTATGATAGAACTTTAAAACTACCCCTCTCCCAGCTCTTCACCTATTTGTTGTACCTTATCACTTAAGTAAGAATTGAACTGTTATTTTTAATCAAAGAGAAGCATTTTATTTACCAATATAAATCATACACAAATCAGGGTTTTCATGGTGATTTAAGCAAATAATGATTGTACATATGAGCCACTGCGCTACAAAAGAAAAGATAGAAATCTTCTAGGAAAATCGGGTTTTATTTGGAAGCTTCTATTTTGCACACATCCTGAATTCTTAGTCTTTAAAATGAGTTACACTTTGTCAAAATTGATTCAGAGTTTTTCTCATAGTTTCATTTACTGGAAATAGGATTATCAGAGAAATTGAGAGAGTGAGAATGAGAATGAATGTATAAGTGTGTGAGTGAGTATGAGAGAGTGATTGTGAGAAAGAGTTTGAAAGGGGTAGAGTGGGAAAGAAAATATGTGTTTGAGAGAGAGTGTGAGAGAGAAATTGAGACAGAGTGTGTATGTGAAAGAGTGTGTGCGTGAGAGAGTGTGTGGGTGAGAGAGATAGTGTGTGTGTGTGTGTGTGTGTGTGTGCGTTTGTGTATGTGAAAGAAAGTGTGAGGGAGTATTTTCGCTAAATAGACTATTTGACCTTTTAATTTGCGAATTGTATCAATATTGTTGATTTAAATGAGAATTAATGACAACATTCTAATAACCATAAATTTTTTCCCAGCTTAGGAAATTAATTCTCTCAATTAAAATATATAAGTAAAATATGTGCTAGGACCATTTTTAATAACAGACATTTTGTGATCAGAGATAGCTACTCGAAAATAAAGAAGGAAAAATATCCATTCAAATAAAATTGCTTAGTTTTAACCTACTATCATTGGTTTTGTTTGTTTAGTATGTATAGATTTTTGCCATAACTTTATATTTTTTTCACCCTACATCTTAAGTAAGTGATAGAATTTTTAACCAAAAATAAATAATTTATTTACCGTCATATAATCATGCACAAATAAGAATTCCCATGGTTATGTAAATAAAGAATGAAAAACTGAAAATCCTCCGGGAAAATCAGATTTTCGTTGGAAACTATTATTTTTCCCGATATCCTGGAGCCCTAACCTTAAAATGAGCTATCGTTCGTCAAAATTGGTTGTCATTATCTCGTAATTTCAATTGCCGAGAACGGGCCTATCAAATTTTATATAAGATAAATGGTAGAGGGAATGATAAAATGTGATAGCGAAAATGAGAGTTTAAGTGTTTGAGTGTGTGATTGTGTAAGTGTGTGAGTGAGTGTAAGAAAGTGAGTGTGAGTGTGATAAAATGAGTGTGAGGTGTGAGAAAAGGAGTGTGACATAATGATCAATTGAGAGAGCGAGTGAATGTGAACGAGTGGTGTGAGAGTATGTGTATGTGTTAGAGAGTTAAATACTGGGAGAAGAGGGGAGCCGAGTGAAAAAGAGATAGTGTGTTTGTGTGTATGTGTATGTGTATGTGTATGTATGTGTGTATGTGTGTATGTGTGTATGTGTATGTGTGTGAGAGAGAGAAAGAGTGAATACAAAATTTTGGAAGGGATATTGTGTAAAAGAGAGATAGAACTTAAGGGCGTGTGAGAGAGAATTTTGAGAGAAAAACTTAGAGAAGGAGGAATTAGAAAGAGAGAAAATTAGAGTGAGAAAGAGGGTTTGAGAGAGGGGGGGGGTTAAAGAGAGAGATATTGAATTTGAGAGTGAGAGAAAGAGTGTGTTTGAGAGAGATTTAGTTTGAAAGAGAGATATTGAGATAGAAAGAGATTGAGATAGAAAGAGATTGAGATTGTGAGAGAGAATGATTCAAAGAGTTTGAGAGAGGGAGTTTGAGGGCGAGCATTAGAGAGAGAGCGCGTTTGAGAAATAGAGCACATTTGAGAGAGAGAGAGAGAGCGTTTGAGAAATAGAGAGCACTTGAGAGCGAGAGCGTTTGAGAGAACTTAAGAGAGAAAGTATTATAAATATAATGTGAGAGAAACTGTGTGATAAAGAGTGTATGAGAGAGAGGGATAAAGTGTTAGAAGAATATATGTGAAAGAATGTTGTATAGTGTGCGTGAGTGTGCGTGAGTGTGTGTGTGTGTGCGTGCGCGTGTGTGTGTGTGTGTGTGTGTGTGTGTG
>CABFVX010000276.1:79703-91948 GCA_902151425.1 Timema shepardi | reverse complement strand
AAATATTACGGGACTTTGAAATAGCATTACCTCAAAATTAACTATCAACATGGAAACATGACTGAACTTACTGTATTTATAAGAATGTGAAAAGATATATGTGGTACAAAAAACATTAATTTTAAATATCATATCTTCAAAACTAACTGGTAAAATGAAAGCTTAACTCAACTTATGCATTTATATTATGTTACTATTTGCTAAAATGAACATCAAACCCCATTATTTGAAAAAAAAAACGAACACCAAATCTCATACTTAGATAGTTAAAATGGTCATTTTTAATCCTTATACAAGATCATTTTATAGTTTTTGAGCTTATAAAAAGCCTACATACCAAAAAAAATTTTAACACCATTTTATCATGCACATGACAAAACATAGGCAATGTTTTCACGTACTTAAAAACTTAACCTTTTAATTTTCGGATTATGCTCTATATTATTGATTTAAATGCGAGTCAACGATAGCAACATTTTAATAAAAAATAAATGTATCTCCAGCCTAGACTTCTCAATTTTTATGTGTAGTATGACATTAATTCAAAGAGAAAATTGTGATGTGTTCGGATCAACAAAATAAAGATTTTTTAATTATTTTTTAGCCAAATAGAAATATTTTATTTAGAGATTTACAGCCATGCATCATATAACGGTTTCCATAGTGACTAAACAAAGAATGAAAAATTTAAAATTATCTGTGAAACTCGGGTTTATGTGGAAAACTACTATTTTTCCACAATCATGTTTGAAAAATGAATAATAATCATTAGGTATCAACCAAGACTTTATAAAAATCGGAAGGAATAATATTTGTTTGTTTTCTCATTTTTAAAATTGTGGTAACATTTGAGTCATTAATATAATTAAAATTAATAAATTAAAACTTATTTATGATTTAATATAATATGTGAACCAAGTTTATGTAAATCATATAAAATGTGTAAAAATCGGTTATTTTTTATTTTACTTTCTCATACCGAGAGAAAATACTGTAATAGGAAAGTAATCGATCTGTGGGTAAAGATTTATCTTTACGTTTTAAGTGAATCTGAGCCCTAAATAAGTGGATTTTACAATGTAAGTCGCCATGTCTGTCTCCATGGTCTGTCTGTCTGTCTGTCTCGGTCCATGGATCAAAACGGTTGGATGGATTTTGTTCAAACATGATATTTAGATTTTATAGGGCTATAGCTTATTTTGATTTGGACACTGGCCCTCAAATTAAGGGTATGGTAGTTTAATGATGTGTATTTTTTTTTCATTTAGAATTAATTAAAAAGGCTCTAACATTTTGAATATTTTTTTTCATTTTGAACTATTTAAAAAGGCTCTAACATTTTGAATAAGATGTATTTTTGGGGATTGTGTGGTTTTTTTGTTTCTTTTGCATATTTTATAACAAAACATTTTTGTCTAGATAAATAAAATAATATTTCAGTACAAGCATAGAGATTAATTTTCCTCCCATGGTGGTATAAACTGTTGTTGGATATATGCCATGTGCATAGTGGTATTAGATGCTAAACTTTTTAAATGAAGATAAAAAGTTTAATTCTAGGACATACTTGATTTATATTCAACTGAAGTAATATTTGATTTCTTTTGACATTTTTTATTGAAATTGTAAAAACACTGAATTTACACTTCTTAAATCCCTACACTCCCATCTTAAGGGTTGTTTGATGATAACTGTTTAAAAATTTGTACATTTAAAAAAAATGGCCTTAGCGATTTGGTTCATAATTGTTATTCGTTAAGTATTTTAACTTATAAATAACTAACTGTGTATGTTCCTTTTTCTAAACAAAAATATTTTTATAATAGTTTACTGATGAGTGATATTTGTTAATTTTTTTACATAATTTCAAACGATTTAGCTCAAATTAGGTATTGGGGTATTATTTTACATGATCAATTATAGTGTATTTATATTTTTCTAAACTAATTTAATTTAATTTTTATAAAATTTGAATTTTTTCCATATTGTCCATAAAGAATGAGCTTAAAAAAGGTATCTGGAAATAGTTATTCATGATAAATAAGAAAAAGTTTTTTTTAACAAATTACAAATAATTTTAGGATAGTTGCACCAGTTTATGCATAAATAGATTAAGCGCCTTTTTTAAAAGTCATAATACTGATGCCATATTTTAGTCAAAGGCTTAACAATAAGAAAAATATACTAGTACCTCCTTCGATCGTTTTTAGCTTAATTAATCAGGATAGACTAACATCCTTTTCTGTATAGCTGATTTTTTTTTGCACCAAAAGACCTAATCCCCACCGCATGTGTTGGTAGTCTCAATACTTGTTCTTGAGTTTTCATAAAGAGACCAGGTGCCACCTATTTGTCTTATAGTCTGTTGATGCCGTTTGTGAAGTATTATTTTTAATCATTTTAAATATAGGCCTATTTTTCTCTTTCTCTCTCTCTCTCTCTCTCTCTCTCAGTGTGCATTAAACAACATACATTTTAATACTTTGATGCATTGCTGTAATAATTCATTATCAGTAAACAGCTACCCACTGCGTTGGCCGAATGGTCTAAGGCACCACTCTTGTATTAGACTTGACTGCCGATGACGGGGAGATCGAGATTTGAATCTTGATCAGATATACTGAATGAGGTTTTTTCAAAAATTGTTTTCCACTCTTCCTCTGCACAAATGCGGCAACACCTCCTCAGAATATATCCTTCCTCAACACAAAAAAATTAGCGTAACTAGTACAAAAGCGTACAATCCAAATTGGTATTAAGACACAGTGCTAAAAAAAAGTATAGACAACTTAATAGTTCTTATTTATCATATTCTATTTAAATTTATGTTAAAATGTTGAGAACGTAATCATGCAGAGTTGATTCATATGAATATTTAAAAGAAAAAAATATTGGATATAATAGCTATTGTTGACACAGAGCAAATACTGTAGGAGGAAACAAAATAACATTACAACAAGAACATCAAATTGTGGATCATATTAACAAGTATCCCAGATAGAAATCACATTATTCGTGGTCTATGACTGAAAGGGAATATTTGCCATATGATTCCACTAAACCAGAAGAGGTATTTTAGAGAAAATTTAACTTTGAAACAATAACATCAAGGAAAGACACCTGTAACACGTGTGATTTGTTAATTGCATAAAAAAAAACTAGTGCCATAGGAGATGCAATTAAATATTAGCTTGGAGAAAAGCATGCAAGGCACCAAGATAAAGCAAAAATGGCACAAGATGTAATGTTAGATGATTTGATCAAAACTAAAGAAAATACCTGGTCTAGAACTACTCACCTTCTTATAATCAAAGGACCCTACCATTCCCCAAAATTTCAACAAACACTATAAGCGAGTTATATGGATCTATAGACGTGGTGTCAATTCTGAGTCGAGCGAAATAACTTTTGCTACCTTTGGTTTGAAGGAGAAGTAGGTAGGAGCTCATAAGCTATAGGTTCATACTTAAAAATCATGTCAAATTCAATTTAGGAAAATAAACGAAGGAGTTGATTGTTTGGTCTGATTCATGCAGAGGTCAAAACAGGAATATAAAAATTGAATTGATGCTAAAAGCTAATATGGAGTAACCTTACTCTTTAAAAACTATACTAATCGTTTTATTATCTCTGGACATAGATTTTTTCAAGTGATTCAGTATATATGCCATACACCCCTGATAACTATATCAACGTCATGTTACTCTATAGGGAAAAATTCAATTTCATGAGAATGGAAAAGGTTGACTTTGTAGGAACAGCTAAGCTCGAAATAAGTATTAGAAATTGAAACCATCCAAACATTTCATCTAAAGAAGGAATTGAAGATTACATAGGTGGTAGTGGTGTTCTTAAGTTATCGATTAAGAAGAGAGTTATTCATTAATTTTCCCCAAACTTATATTTTTTAAATATTACTAATACATTTCACTGTTGTAAAGTCATTATGATATTTAATCTTAAGTGAATTGAACACATAAAGGTCTATTTCGTGTTTGGGAAAGACAATTTATTTTTATGATGTATTATTTATTCTTATCTATTGTCTATAGTTTTGCAATAACAGACTAAATTACCAAATGGTAGTTGGTCTGAGTATAATTAATAAAATGATACAATGGAGACAATAGAATAGCAGACTAAGCACCCAAAATCAATACATCTCCTTAGTAACTTATTATTTAAAAGTGTGTCAACTATTAGTTAAAATTAATTACATTTACTAATATTATATTATTTCAAAATACAATTTTATGTTAAAAACAAATTTTCTTAGAGTTTTTTTAACGCTCATTTATTAAAACCATTATGGTGGGGGTTGGTTTGTTGATGCATAACACGGACCAGGTTACAATCAACAAAATTTGAAATTTGTTATAAATATTTGAACAATTTGGTATTAAATTTATATAGAGTGTTTATTGGTAATAACAAGATTATATGTTTGTTTTTATGAGGAAAACTTACTTAAGAGTAGTTTACTGAAAACCTACTTTTAAAGATTATTTTCGAAGCTTTAGTACACAGTATGAGAAACGTTATGCGATTGTGTCTTACATTTACTTAATTAGAAATTCTCGGCCAAGTTAATAGAAACATAATAGTTTTTAAACAAATATTTTAACTATGTAGTACTTAGGAAGTAGGCTTACCGACTATTATGTGTAGTACCAGCTTCCCCGATACATTATTTACCTCCCGTTACCACGCCTACTTTAAAATAATTTTATTAAAAACCATAAAACCCAATTTTAACCACTTCATCAAAATTTAAATAATTTAGACATTTTAAATTTAATTTTCGATAAAAACTCATATTTTATTTATAATGAGAATATTTACAATGAATATTAAACATTACAGTTGAGGTGGCCGCTTATCGAAATAATTAAATGCGTTGCAGACATCCAAAAATCTCGCAGTCTTTAAGAAAGTAGTTTTTTCAAATATTATTTGCGTTAAGATTAAGGTGAGAGGTATCAACATTTATCTACAAAATAAAAATATTTACATTCTAAGATCAATGATACAAAAAATCATGTAAAGGTAAAATATTTCATTTTAAACGATTTTTCAATTAAGTATGCAGCTTTAGATCAAAACAAATGGTTATAAACTTAGATCAATCCTTTCTCAAACAAATTAGATCTTATTTTTATATGGTCACAACAGAACTTTCTAGGACGATTGAAGATTTTTTTTAAATGGTTTTGAAGCCTCAAAGCCATAACAGTCATTCTCATAATAAATGAAAAGTGTGATGGAAGGATATTTCTTTAAAGTATGTGGTGCTCTTAGTAATTAACACATTTAAAACCAAATGTTTTCAAAATGGTTCAGATCAAATATAAAAATATATTCAAAAAAACCTCTAATGACTCAAAACCAATTTATATATAAACGTAAATAAACCAATAATAAGAATCATTACTGTTAAAAATGTATTTTTATTTATCAATTACTTGGTGGTCATATTCTAATCATGCTCGATGCAAAGTGTTCTACACAATTTTTATAGAGTCCACAAAATGATTTATATAGAGGCCTATTATATGAACATAAGATATGATATGAGGGACTCTCTCAATTACACAAATAATTCCGTAGAGAACCAGATTTAATATGAATTTTAATTTTGGTATAATTATTTAATTATCAAAGGCGCGCTATGTCAGTAGTAGGAATATTGCCTATTACAAGTGTAATGGGGGACCTCTAATGTTAAATTCTACTAACATGATAACTTTACTTGGATTTTCATTAATTAATTCTTCTGTAAACTACATTAATTTTGGAGCTATAATTAAAATCTCAATCTTTTTTTGGAAACGTGACCATCATGTAAATATCAATTTTGTACGATATTCATAAAACTGCTTTGGTATAGCCCCAAGTACAAACATACATACAGAGACAGAATTTTATAACCAATTTTATTGAAATCAGGGGCATTAAAAATGTCAAGATTCATCATACTCCCGAAGGTGAAAATGTTTACGATTATAACACTTTCTATATATGAAAAAGTAACAACCTACACGGTTGGTTCCAGTATAGATGAGTTAAAAGAATTCTAGCAATAACTAATAGAGTAAGCTACTTACACATGTACATTGATAGACATGGTCTTCAAACTAAGAGATTTACTTCCTAAGTCAGAGAGTTAAAATATTTAATTTTGAAAAGATTAAAATTTTGGCCAAAATAGTATGACTATAGATATATGAGGTTTTCACTTAACTTAAGGTCAGAGTAATATTTAAAAAAATTAATTTGTCAACAACTAAAAATATGTATAAATTTATATTAATGGAGGATTTTTTGTTTCATATTTGACTAACGTCTAAACTATAGGTCATACGTAAACGTATTAAAACTAAAGCACTACCATTTAGCATTACAGCACTACTACCAAAAGCGTAATTCTCAATATAAATTTTAAACACATATTTTTAAACTTCAAATGGTAAGGTCCGGGTTGGATGCGACCCAGACCACAGTTTTCTTTGTAGTGCGCATGAACTGTTTATCTTAAGGTCACGGGGCCCCAGTTATCCTTTCTCCCAGTTGTTCTCTAGGCCTCCTAGCTTTGAGGCGTCCGAGCTAAGTGGCATGTCCTTTCTATTTTCATTTACTTATGCGCTCACGCTCTCCCGGGTCGGATACGACCCACCATACTCTTAATGTTATAGATTTTTTTTACAACTTTGATCGGTTTTTTTTCAGCAATAAAGTGATGAAGGGGAAAACATTTTTCTCCACTCCCGAGGAGATTTTGCGAGGATTACAACGTATACAAGAAGAATCTGACGACGTATTGGATGATAATCTTGATTAAACGTGCTCAGAAACGAATGACGATAGTCTATATAATGACGACAATTTAGATGATATTATTGTTTTAAAAGAGGTAACGGATATTCATGAAGCAATAGGATTAAACCCAGTTGACCTAGATGGTGACAGAAATTTCGTGCTAGGAAAAGATAATGATACTATATGGAAAGATAAACTTTTAATTTCGAAATTTTCAAAGACACCTTCAAACATAGTCATTCATCTACTGGGGCCTAAGGGTGAAGCGTGAGGGATAACAAATGAGTTAAAGTTATTTTCGTTATTTTTCAAAGATGAAATGCTAGAAAAAATAGTGTGCCATATAAACCAAGAAATTTAAAGATCAAAAATTTGGTACAATTCAGTGCAATGGTTTATATCTCCTACTAACCCCACGAAGATCAGAGCTTTAATTGGAGTGTTATCTATGATTGGTTTTTTGAAAGAGTTGGGCTTAAACCATGATGATATGTTTTCCCCATATATGGCACCTCCATTTTTCTAAGTTCAATGACAAAAACATATTTTATTTTCTCCTCACAAACCTTCGGTTTAATGATAACGATACGAGAGACATTCGCAAGTCTAATGACAAGATTGCTACTTTTCGTGAAATGTGTAATGTATTTGAAAATAACTGTGCAAAATTCTACATGCCATCAGAGTATCTCACAGTTGACGCGAAACAACTTCTTAGCTTCCGCGGTAGATGCCCCTTTAAGATGCACTGTACATTCCAAAGAAGCCTGGTAAATATGAGCTAAAAATTATCTCATTGTGTGACGCCAGAACTTTTTATTTTATGAGAGGCATACCATACCATATGTAGGGAAAGAACGCGAGAAGAAAAATGGCGATTTATCTTTGCCTATTCAATACGTACTACAGCTCACTAAAGCACTGTTTGGAAGCAACAGAAATGTGACATCAGACAACTGGATTTCTTCTTATGAGTTGACTGAAGAATTGAGCAAGAGAAAACTTACCTTTGTAGGGACTCTACGGAATAATAAACCACAAATACCACCATCAATGTTGTCACATGTGGCAGAGATTCCTTCTTGCTTTTTATATCAACACGATAAAATGCTGATTTCCCCCCCACACAAAAAAGTACTAATGATTTTATTCATGCATTTCACAGGGGAAATAAACGAAAACTCTAAGACACCTGAGATCATAGAATTCTATAATTTGACAAAAGGAGGAGTGGAAGTCCTTGAAAAGCTTTGTCATAACACATAAAAAGGAAGAGTCCATTTTCCTTGACCAAACCATTGATGATAGAGATGATGCAAGATCTTCCGAGAGAACTACGGGCCACTGGAGGAAGATAAAGTTGAATAAAGGAGTTACCATCATCCAGGAGGAGGATAAGATGTGTTTTGTGTGATAAAACTAAAGACAGAAAAGAAAATGAGTTTTGTACAAATTGTAATAGATGCTTGTGTGGAGAACATAAAATGGTAACTAGCCCTCCGTGATATTGTGATATGGACTCTGATGAAACAGAACAGTGATTTTATACTAATATTACAACTTGTGAATGTGGGGAATTCCAGGCCTCCACCGTAGTTCGGATTCCACGTTAAACTTTAGGTCCTCCATTTCTTCATTACACATTGGTGTAAGTGCGTATAGCCCGAACGGTTAGTAAGACGCGGTGCTAATAATAATAATAATAATAATAATAATAATAATAATAATAATAATATACTAATATTGAGTTTTATAATTGTGATGTTTTATAATAATTTTATATTTTATTCGTTATAATGCTATATATAATACTTTCTGGGACTGGAGAAATTTACTCACTATAGACTTTGGAACTGAGCCAATTTAGTCTGTATGTTTCTCATAATAATTCGTCATTTTTTTGTATTTTTTCTTCTTTAATGAACATACATTTAAGTTTCCTGTTATTACTTTTTAGGTACTTTAACCAATAAAAAATTAACAAAAATAATTAAATGGGTCAGATCTGACCCCACCTTACCGGATACGTCCTCAAAATATACCTTACTGTTTGAGGGTTAAACTATAATTAAGCTTAAATTCATAATGTATAAAATAGTTGGTTCATTTGAATAATGTTCTAAATCGATTTAATCTGGCTTCTCCAGATTTGGTAATTTACTATGTAAATGTCTCAAAATTCCAGGTACTTTGATAAAAAAAACAGTAAACAGACACAAGCACAACTAAGAAGAAAATTGTGTGGTTTCAAGCCATTTTTTTAGAAATCATGAACGTTTTGCCGTCTCCTACTAATTAAATTAATGAAAAAAGTTTTGTTATTTATAATTAATATAATTTATTGGGCCAATTATAATAAAATGAACTGTAGTTGTGTGTTTTTTGAACAGTCACCTTAATGCTGAAGAAAGCCCAGAAATTAATGTCATGCCAACGAATAAAAATGGCTAATTAGATTATGTGGTGGCTGCCTTCCTTATTTTGGAGGATAAGGGGGTTTGCTATAAAATCATTTTAATATGTAATGCCTTCACTCCAGAAGATTTTTAGGCATTCCAGAAGATATTTAGAAGCTTTCATATATTTTAAATGGAGGGGGAGGTTTCCATCGTTTCTATATACAAATGCTTGTGCAATTATTCACCACTGTCGACGTCTATTTTATTAGATTAATTTGGATTCTGTTAGGAAGACAGTTTCAAAAGGTTATTAAAACTATGATTATGTATTCATACGTTAAGTCATGTGATTATAAGCTATCACATTTTTGTCTATAGTATCAATATCTAGAAAATAAAACAAACAATTTTATACCAATGCAGTGTTAATCACAATAAGAAGTTTATATTTTCCAAACCTTTATTTATATTAGAATCCTATGTTTATTATATTGTGTCTATGCATACAGGTATTCGGATACCCATAGCCAGATATATTATTTGATAAAAGAATAATAGAATGGTATTTATAATCAGATTATATATTACTTAGATTTTATAATTCCATTTATCAGTTGCTATGCGTTTAGCATACTTAAAACCATGTATGTTTTACTGATCCAACTGTTTTATATAAATAGCAACAAAATTAACAAAAATAAAATATAGAATACAATTTTGTATAAGTACAATGGTAATTAAGATTGAGCTCTTTTCCATGAGAGTTTATACTCTAATAATTGTGAAGTGTAATTTACAACGTTTCTGACCCACGAAGTAAAAATACAACTTCCCTACCAAACTAGTTTTGTGGTGCGAAGAAAGACTTAGTAAATCTGAAGGTTCGTTTGTCAGCGCCACTCTGCGGTGAATCGACAGAACTACGGTTTTCATTGTTCTAAGCTAGTGTTGCCCTATCTATTATCTTCTCTATGTATAATTTTTCTTCTCGATGGGGAAAGAGACCTTGACCGATTTCTTTCTAACCATGTAAATCGCCCGATGAGAGTGGATACTACTTCCTTAGTTCGCGGCGAGGGTTGCAAGGAGACCTCACGGCTTTCACTGTAGAGACATTCGTGATAAAACCATCATACGGATCAGACGTGTGTTAAACACTCACACAGTCAAAGAGTTGGAGATTAACTAGTCACTCCAACTTAATTCCCATTAATTTAGAGGCACACAAGTTTCACGAGACATAATTTTACGAACAGTCACGTAACACATTTAAATTACTATCAAAAGATATTTAAAGACCATTGTAACATTTTTTAGATAAAAATACATTCGTGATATGAAACAAAATATATTTTTTTTTTACCAAATTGACCTTTTTTCATTTTAAGTACAAATTATGACTAAATTTGTTGATTTAACTTCGAATTAACAATATAATTAACAATTTTATTGTTGTTTACCTTCAGCCTGAGATCGCCTTGAAAAAATAAATGGTACCAACTGCGCTGGCAAAGAAATTCTCAAAAAAAATGTATTTCCCTAAGCCAAATACTATTGGTAAAAAAATTGTTTGATTAGTTTTTTTGACAAACATATTATGTCCAGAGAGAAAAATATTTGAAGAAAAAGAAAATTACACCCTAGTTAATATCTAATGAGATATTTTTATATTCATGCATTTGGTCTTGCATTCTACTTTACTTCAAGTAACGTTATTTTGGAGTATAATGATTAAGTGTTGCTGTATGGAAAATTGTTTAGTAAAATAATAGGTTAGTGAAAGTTAAAAATGCCAAAGGTCTTAAGTAATTTTCAAAGAGAACGCAAATATTCAAAAGATTTGACAAATATAAATATTATGATGTGTAGAATGTGTAACACCCACCGTGAATGGTTAGAAAATTTGAAAATAATGCTTTTCTTGAACTTTGGTGATTGACGTGTATGCATGATGGTAAAAATGTATATACTTTTTGGTCTGGTAAAAATAGTTCAATACAAGCTAGGTTGTTGTCTATCGTGTATACATTAATAGGGCTTACACTGTATTTAATACGTTTGTTTAAAGAGATTATTAACTAGTTTATAATAATCGGACCTTAATAATGAATATTTTTAAATAATAATACATTATTATGTAAAGCTATTTTTTTAAGATTGATGTTGATTAAATAACTGTGTTTATATTAGTCCAGAAATAGTTAAAAACATAACATAAAATCTTTTATATGTAATTATTATATTTCTAGCAATATATATTAAAGTTAATTTGCTGTCTTTTCCCAACACCCCCCTCCCCCACCCAAAAAAAGTATTTTTTTTTTTACCTCTTACAACAAAATACAAGTTTATCTAATGAAATACCATGGCTTTATTTACCACAAATCAGGATTTAACCTTTTCTTTAACTTTTTTTTTACTAAAATACAACACTTTATTTAACGAACTCTAATCGTTTTATATACCATAAGATAGGGTATATATCCATTATTTATATTCATTATGATAGCTCGAATCAAAGTGTGGAATAAATTGTTCCCAATTATTCTTATCATGTGATATTTTATTTAAGTTTTTTTTATTTAAATTAAACCCGGTCTATAATCGTTGGTAAGGAAGGTTAAACTACCTCGAACACAATATATTTAAATATTTGACTCTAGTGCTGAGATATCGCACACGCACGTGAATCAAGTGCGTTCAGTTCATATACCAACCCGGTCAGGATCCAGGATCAGGATACGACCACGTGCCGTTATAACACCAAGCAGCAAAGTGATCGAGCTAAACTGATGATACAGTACTTTCAAATTACAATAAATGGTATGATAAAGTAAAATTTTAATAGAAATAAACATGTGTTTGAGCACTGAACCAAAGAACACATAGATAAGTTATTTAGCTTAATCATTCAAGATATTATTGTTATAAGTAATTCTCGCTATTGAACATTCTCTCTAATCTTTCATAGATATTTGTAAATTAATTTGGTTTGCTTTCTTTTCACTTGTAAACAAGACATCATCCCTG
>CABFVX010000276.1:60943-79638 GCA_902151425.1 Timema shepardi | reverse complement strand
GCCCCCCCCCCCCCCCATCCCCCCAGGGATGAAGTGATCGAAGTGAACCGTTTGGAAATAAATTTGGTAAGAAAGGTAATGGCTGCGTGGACATAAAATATTAATATTTTTAAAAGAAAGCTAAGGGGAAAATTTTATGAAACAACAAGAGGAAAAGGGTGACCTGGCGGTCTAGGGGTAAGGTGTCAGACTTCTATGCTGGCGGCCGGGGTTCAATCCTCGATCCTGGCAAAGATTTATCTGATTACCAAACCCTTCCTTCACCTCTGACAAGACATCTTATGAATGGGAGGAATGCCAGGCCTCCACCGTGGTTCGGATTCCACGTTAAACTGTAAGTCCTCCATTTCATCTCACAATCACCCTACCATTACACATTAGCGTAAGTGCGTATAACCCGAACGGGTAGTAAGACGTGGTGCTAATAATAATAATAATAATAATAATAATAATAATAATAATAATAATAACAAGAGGAAAAACCAAACAATTGTGGGCGAACTATGGAACCTTATTTCTCTTTTGAAATAATATTAGTATTGCTCAATAATGTATACGTGACTGGTGATGTTGTTGTGGTCAGTAAAATCAAAATCATATTGATGACTGATATATAGGAGTTCTTACAATAAGTATGTAAACCATGATTGACGAAACCATAAAAATTTATTTATTTTTCAAATTTACATTTTGAACATCCCTTTTTAAGTATGTAGCACGAAAAAATAATTCGTTTGAAAATCATGCCCTAAATAGTGAAAGCAATTAAACTCATGCACTCGGTGTTTGGTTTAATCAAAAGGATCATCAATCACAAAAAGACTTTGTTTTTAAAGAGCTTGTTAAAGCACAGTAGTCCCGCTACTAAATTGCATGTATAGTTCCAATAAAAGTTTATATTCCATATCCCTACTGCATAATAGTGAGTTTAAACGTAAATATATCGAAAGGGTATTAAGACCAGGGGAATAGAAAAGAAATCTAAATTTACCTTATTTTCCCACAATATACATAATATTTCTCATAAATATGTTTATATAATGAAAACAAATTATCCGAAAACGTCAAAATAAAGTATTAATAAAGTGGATCGATCTCAACTATTCCCACCACTGATGGATTGCTATCGATGGCAGTATTATGAATAATAATTTAGGTTCTAATATATTTAGTCATACTTTTATATTTATTAAAACATAGTAACAACAAACTATGTACTGTGGTTAGTAATGTCCAATTAGGAAAACAGAAAGCCAATAGTTTATGCACTTACATTTGCTCTGTTGAATATTACTAGATGACTCTTCTTCTTCAGGAGTTGGTAAGGCAGTCAAGTCTTCGAAGTTAATGATGTATAAACATATATCATCTATTTCACTCTTTATTGGTGCTATAACCTCTGAACATAGGAACTTTGTACCTAAAAAAATAAAATATTTAGGTTATCGAACAACAAAAACTCTGAAAGAAAAATAAACATAATTCTTAAAGGTATGCTTTATTGTCAGTACGCTTGTGAGCTCATCCCATTGTGTTTTTTTTAATATAACAAGGTTTATTTAACTACTGCAAGAACAACTAAAATTCCCAATCTGCCCCTGCTTCCCAATCCCAATTTCTCTCTATCTCTTTCGCAGACATAACTTCACCTATATAACTATATTCAATTAACCATTTTGTATTCAGTCTTTACATTCTCAACTAGTTTATCTATTTTTATCCTTCTATACCACTACCCAATTTTAATATTTTTTTCACTCTTCTTTAAATCACATCCTATCACCATAGGAATAAAAGAAGTTAAAAATAGCCTTCGTTTACCATGATAAGTAACAGTCTTTCCTTGACGGGTTACGCTATGGCCTTATCTTACAATCCGTACTATAGTGGAAACGTGCAAGGTAAGCGTGTTACCTTCCAGGATAAATGAAGTATACCTTTGTTTTACTCTGAAAGATAGAAAGTTAACCTTACTTGGCTCCACTATGGCATTGCTCTAAGGATAGGGGCATAGAGTAATAAGTCAAGGTAAGACTGCTACATTTCGGGGTGAATGGAGTGTACAGTACATGACGGGCTAGTAATAAATTAATCGTATATGGTTTCCCCTGACAAATTACACTTCAAGTCAGGCCAGAGTAAAAAGGGGGAAGTCACATTACATACATTTCATAGTAAAACGGCTTTTATATCTCAAACGTAATGTATTAGATCGTTTGAATGTGGTAACAGACAGAATGGCTCTTCTTATGAATGTCTCCAAAATTATTGTTATAGTTTTTGATAAGTACGTATCAGGCAATGACTGTCATATTAGTATAAATGGAAAACCGTTGGATCAAGTGAATTATTTTGTGTGTCTGAGCAGAATTTCTGGTCGAAATGTAAGGATGGATGGTGAAATCTACCGATGAGGTAATACATCTCGGAGATTAGTTGGATTTATGTAGACTACAGCCAAAATTTAAGTAGTAATGAAAGAGGCATAGATTGCATTATTTAAAAGTATGTTAGTGCCAACATTGTTTTATGGTTGTGAAACGTGGATTTGTCTGGATAAACACAAGAACAAGGTTAATGAGGTTAGAATGGGATATCTAAGAAATGTGTGTGGAAAAACTCATATTAACAGAGTCCATAATGACTGGTTGCAGAAGGAGTGTTGTTTGAATGTGAATCCAATAGGCCAATGTAAAAGAAACGTATTATGTCGGTTATGTCATGTTGAGAGGATGAGTTCGGATCGTGTGACGAAGCAAATATATGATGGAAGAGTGTGTTGTTCAAATGTAAGACGTGGCTGTATGTTGTAAACGAATGTGTAAGAAAGAAAAACTTTAATATTCTTAAGAATAAAATAGGATGAATAACTCTTGTGTACGGATGGATGTTTCCAGAGGGAAGGGAGTATTCAAGGATAGGGAAGTGTGGAGAAAGTTAGTGAGGATGGATTAATACCGAGATGTTTTTGAGCTATATGCACAGTTTCTTGTCTACCCGTAAGGGAAAGACATAACTAGGTAGTATGTATGAATGTATATATGTATGTATGCATGTATGTATTTATGTATCCTCCTTCAAAACTGTTATTCCCAGTATAAATATTGTCGTGCAGGGATATGCCTATTTCCCTCCAATAAGGCGATGTTCTGAAATAACAATAACGAGGTTTGACCTGGATAATCTTACCATCCTTGCGGTAGTATAGAATCTCGAAATGCCTCTCCACGCCTGCCTCGAGTGCCTCCTTGACAACGTTGATCGCATGTTGAGAAGTGAGTGGCCCATGAAGGAAGTCGCACACTGCTGCTCTTTGCATTGTCTCTGCTCGGCTGTACCCAGACATCCGACAGAAACCGTCTGAGCAGTAAATGATGTGGCATAGTCCGTGTTGTGCGTTGGCCACCAAGAAACTGCGATCTGCAACATACAAGTTTCATATTTAAATACTGAACAAATTTCTACACTCAAGATAGTTATCGATCCACATTAGTGGGGCCATCGAATACAACGACAGGCTCATAGAGTGTGGTGTTCCCTCGAAGGGAAGGCCAGGGTTCTAATCCTGGTCGTGATAATTGGGAGTTCTTTGTCCTTAACCATTTCCCTAGCTTTGCTTTGAATCTTAAACTCTTCATACCTACCTTGATCCACTTGGTTGCCGAATGGTCTAAGGCATAACACTAGTAATTGATTGGGCTGTGAATGACGGGGAGATTGAGATTCAAATTCCGATTGGGTGTGTTGAGGTTTTTCATCCTAAATTGTTTCCCACCCTCCCTCCACGTAAATTTGGGTACACTCCCCCTAAATTTAGCTTCCCTCATACTTAACACATTAGGGTAATTATTAAATAAGCCTATAGCTCAAACGGGCAGTAATATATATAAAATAAAAATGCCTACGTTGTTCATTAACGTGATTAAGTTTCTCCTGGATGTAGTAAAAAACAAAAATAACATCTTTATTTTTTCCCCTGGTCTTACTACACATTAAGCTATACGTATTTATTAGTTACTACATTAAGGAGGTAATAATGAGGGTAAATTTTATAGTAATTTTTCCAAGAACTCTTACCACAATTACATGTATGAAGCGTGGGCCAATATTTAGTAAGACTACCACCAATACACCCATCTGGAATTTGAACCCTGACCTATTCATCACGGGAAAACCACACTATCAATCAATTCACGTGTATGCTTATATGGGTGGAATACAATTATGAATTTTAATATTATATACATAATATTAAAATTAATTAATTTAATATATTAATTTAATATTATATATATATATATATATATATATTAAATTCATAATTGTATTCCACCCATATAAGCAGACACGTGGATTGATTGTGTTTATCATTTAGTGTGGTTTTCCCGTGATGTATAGGTCAGGGTTCGAGTCTCAGATGGGTGTATTGGTGGTAGTTTTAATATTATTTATATATATATTAAAATATATATATATATTAAAATTCCTAATTGTATTCCACCCATATATATATATATATATATATATATATATATATATGGATATATATTTTTACATGGGATTTATATCATATGGTGCAGGCAGCACTAACCAGCCGAAGAACTGAGTGCATGCCTAGGGCCAGATAGATAGATATTGATCACATCAACACAACCTTCAGATTGTTGGCTTAAGAAGAAGTACGTATTAGCCACTGAATATTATTTTTAATTTTCTATAACTCAGTATGATCTAGAAGAAGATATAAACTGTTTACTTCCAAACCTGTTTTTTTAATCCGAATGTAATCAGAACTATTTTATGATATTATATAGATGTGATTGTTTAAAATAAACTAACTTATACCCATTATCATAGGTAAATTATATATTTTGAATACAGGAAGACTTGCTTAAATTCTATGTAACTCTATTTTATTCCCAAGAGACAATTGGCTCCCTCATTTGAGCTGTCATGTTCACTAAGTTGCCCCACCTAAGAAAAGGTCGTAGGCATCTCTTGCCCAGAGGGTCAACGTAGTTTGGGAGTGAGAGCGTAGCTACTATTCTGGTCTGGCCTGTATTGGAACTTAGCCATAGCATTCTACTTGAACCTAGGACACAGAGTGAATCCGAGCTAGCAGATCCTGACCGTGTGAAAATACAGGGTGGGACACTTCATTGTCAACGTTAAGTAAAACAATATCTGGAAAAATAGCCAATATTCGAAAAAAATATTTACAAAACAAAACATTAGCATGACACCTAAATATCAATTATTTTAAATAGTTTAGTGCTCATTGAAATATTTATCAGCCAAAGTAAGAACAGTAAATAAACAAATTTGTGTTTTAATATCCATTGATAATTCAGATATTCATATAATAGTATTCCGTATTTTTGATTCTTAGTATTTAATACAAAATAAAGAGTAAAAGCAAAGCCTCAAAAATAACAATATTAATGTTGAGACATTATATTATTATTATTATTATTATTATTATTATTATTATTATTATTATTAGCACCGCGTCTTACTACCCGTTCGGGTTATACGCACTTACGCTAATGTGCAATGGTAGGGTGAATGTGAGATGAAATGAAGGACCTACAGTTTAACGTGGAATCCGAACCACGGTGGAGACCTGGCTTTCTTGAGACATTATAAGTTTCGGTTTATTTTCAATTATATTTATTTTTTAGCACCACGTTTAACTACCTGTTCGTGGTATACGCTTAGGTATTAACTACGCTATAGTTTTTAGGCATGAAGGAGATTATGTTTATATGACGTGTACCCACGTTTGCGCGCAGAGAGAGATTGGAAAACAATTTTGGAAAAAAAACCTCTCAGTACATCCGACCTACGTTTTAACCTTGATCTCCTCGTCATTGGCAGTCTAGTATATTGCGATAGTAGCTCGTTAGACAATACGGCCACTGAAGTGGGTTATTTTCAATTATTACTTTTGTGCTCACGAGAGTAATTGTTTGAGAAGCACAGGTACATATAAATAAGGTGAAGGTCAGTCTTAGAAGAGTTTTTGTTTGAGGGGTATAAATACGACTCTATTGAGACAAGTATGCTCAAAGTAGGGTCGTTTCCAAGGGCTTGTTGTGCGTTTCCAAGGGCTTGTTGTGCATCTTTAAAGACAGTGACTCTAGACCAAATTATTTATCATCATATTCATAATCATAATAACCATCATCATCATTATTATCATTATTATTATATTATTATTATTTAGATACAAAATAATTGTACTACTACATTAATTTCAATCAAATTTTATTTTATTAACATAATTTAATGTTAACTACAAAATGTGATCCTCTGCCACTCAAATCAAGCACATTTTAATAATATTACTATTATATTATAAATAATTGTAAAGTTGCATTCATTAAGCACCATACGGCATTTATAAACTTTTATCCTTGGACCGTGATTATAATTATGATATTGACCCGGTGAAATGTTACAAAAACATATATATTCAATTTTCGACGTATATTTATCTATACAATCAGAGAACGTTCACAATAATACACAGTTGGTGAATTATTCTCATTGTGTGAATCGACCATATGGTGTTGTTGTCCATTATAGTGTATTTTTATTTGACCAAGTATGTGCCAACACCATTTTGGCACCCGACATTGTATGTCTGGTGTAACCCTATTTTTCAGATTGATAATATCCCTCGACTATTATGGTTGGGATAGGAAATACTCCTTAGGCACGTGTTTTCACTCAACAGTATTTATCTTATCAAAATATTCCACACTGAAATGGTGCAATAAGTCATTAACCCAATTTGCGTTGACGTTTATAGTGCATTGTGACCAGGAGACCCAAGATCTTCATTGATTGGAATTGTATATTGCTTTAAGTCTAATTGGCAACTTAAGTGAACATTAAATTTGTTCATACTCAAACAACAATTTGGAAAAGGGGCAAAAAATAATATAATGTAGATTAAAATTTAAACACTAGTTCCATATTTATCCGCTAGAAAGCTTGGGAGATTGTGTGATATTTCTTTATTTCTCTCTCTCTCTTTATATATATGATAATCATTCTTTCCCTCAGGGTCATTTATTGGTTAACAAGGTAAAGAAAGATAAAGGGCGAAATTAAGTGACCTTCAAACAATCATTTAGTATGAATGGAAAACACTAGTGATCCTGATGGAAAGATATGTGTTATTAAATTTCAAAACATTTGTTAAGTTTGCTAGGACTAGCAAATTGTTGGCGCACATATACATTATTATTATTATTATTATTATTATTATTAGCACCGCGTCTTACTAACCGTTCGGGTTATACGCACTTACGCTAATGTGTAATGGTAGGGTGATTATGAGATGAAATGAAGGACCTACAGTTTAACGTGGAATCCGAACCACGGTGGAGGCCTGGCATTCCTTCCATTCATAAGATGTCTTGTCAGAGGTGAAGGAAGGGTTTGGTAATCAGATAAATTTGTGCCGGGACCGAGGATTGAACCCTGGCCGCCAGCATAGAAGTCTGACACCTTACCCCTAGACCGCCAGGTCACCGCACATATACATTCAAAGAGAACATTGGTCTAGGTCCAACAAGACATCATATATTATTCGTCATCCTAATTTAAAGAGTGAAAAACATATATATTTGATAAGCTCTTCATTTTAATAAGAATATTGCTATTTAAATGAATTAGTTAATATTTTGTTACCATGATTTAAGAAATTAGTTTAATTCCTCTGTAGGCCTAAAGAATAAAGTCGAAGACACAGCTTTTTATCGTATATGTGATGACTGATGACTGATGACCATCTTGGAGAGAAAACTGTTCAAGAAGCCCTGCATCATGTACAGTTCCGGTTTAGTATATTAATATTTCAAATAAATCTTAGTAATGTAACTTTTACTGGAAGTTCATTCAACACTATTTATTATTAGAAGCAATTTTAAATTTGTGTTCTACTGTCAGTGGGAGCATGGTTAAAGGTGTCACTCTCGCCAAATACTAGATTGGTGGCTATGGGAAGGTCTATTTGTTTAAGTTCCAGCTTGGTGAACAGATTATATTTTTCCTAAAATATTTTTACTTTCCCTCCATCCAAAGTCTGGTACTATTACTAAGTATTATATCTTCCTCCTCTTATATCTTATATCTTATTAGTGTAACTTTAGAGATAGCCCATGTGAATAGTAAGGCACGGTGCAACAATGAAAGAAAGTAATTATAATAGAATACAAATCTGCTTCTTTGGCCGTAAGGACTAACGTGCTAATCTCGTGTTGGACTAGATTATTGAATACAAGGAAGTCGGTGTTCGATCTCGGTTGGGTGCAAGAAAGAGTAGTAAGATTCAGTGCTAAAATAAAAAATAAATAACAGCAGTCAAATAGTTAAACCCTATGGTTTAAAATACTTTCTAGAATTGCGTTATACTACCCGTTCGGCCTATATACTTATGTACTAATTACGCTGATAGATTTAGGGATTAGGAAGTATATATTTAGAGGTGGAGTACCAACATTTGCCTGGAAGTAGAGTGGGAAACTATTTTGGATATCCACCCTCAGTATATTCGACCGAGATATGAACCTCGATTCCCCCGTCATCAGCGGTCTAGTCTAATACGATTGAAATGCCTCAGACCATGCGGCCAACGAAGTGGGTCTTAAGTGGGTGTTACTTCTCTTAACAAACAGTTGGTATCCATAAAATTAACAATAACTAATATAATCATGCACTCATACCATCACTCGCCTGGAGAAAGAGCGAGCAATCCACTACTATTATTTCAGTTCAGAACTCACTTTCATTGTTGAATCCTAGATGTGTAGGTAACTGCATCAAATATATTACGATTGTATTATTTTTGAAGTCACTTGAATTCACTATAATGATCGTCGCTAACATTAATAGAAGATTACATATAAAATATTTAAGATACTTGTGGTGTATGTGTGTACTTTCAGGACCTTTTCTCCCACTTATCGATATCCTAAATAGTTTAAATTTTGTATGGACTCCAATTATCATGTCATATTTGTGGGATGAATTCCAAAACTTGAAAAATTCAAGATGGTGGATACAAAATGTTAGATTAAACATACAAATTGATTCTTAGAGACCTGAAATTTGGTATGGACGTCTTTATCGAGTATGCCTTATTTATTAAAAACATCCAAAACTTTAAAAATTCAAGAAGGGGAATTCAAAATGGTAGACGAAACGTACAAATTGATCCCTGGTAAAATTCCTAAGATTTTTATATTTTTGGTTAATCGTTATTCATCAGAATCCTTTATTCATTCCTATAACTTTTAATTTAAGTGTAAACACACATTGGTTAAATTATTATTCTCTTCGTAGTTAGCTAACACGCTAGTTTCGTGTTAGTTAGACCATTACTAATTTAATATTTAAAGTTTTCTTTGCTTATTTATAATCTCAAATTTCTCCTTACCAACATAACCTTGAATATTACTAAACACTAATGAACGGTAAATCTATAGTCGCTCTAGTAAAGCTTTGAAACAGTTTGATGGCCCCAGTAAAACAAACACAAAATTTAACTTAAAAATAGTAACTAAAATAATGCTCCTTGGATATTCAAATACTAAATAGAGCCTATGTAATGTACTTGGTAAAAAGTGACAAAATCGGATAAAGAGCCATAATCGATTCAACAGTTTTAACAAGTTTATCTCAAAGTAATATATATTTATCACCTAGAATTGAATTGACACCTGTGTAATCTAGCAGCCCCTATATTTTGAGATGAATGCAGTTCCGAGTTATAATGGTGTTATTAATTACTATTAATTAGTTACAAGGTCAAACCTTGGACATGATTGAAATCTATCCATCTGCCCAAGGATGCTTTGAGCCATGCATGGCCTACTGTACGTAGCCTTTTCGCATACAGTTTATAATTCATTTAATAAAACCTAATTAATTTAGTTCACTCTCGCGTTATCCGCGTTTACGAAAGAAAGATACATTTTTTGCAAACAAAGTCTAGCATCACATTCATTCATCATTTCGAGATTGGGTTTCTTAGGTTGGTTAGTATTATAATCAACATGTCATAGACAGGCCATAAACCAATATCAAATTAAAATTAGTTAAGAATTACCAATAATTATATTCATAGAAATATTGATTTATTGGATAACTGTTTAACTCTGGCCTTCTACACGTTAAACTAATAATACTAGATCATCTCAATACAATAATTTTAGTATACAATTATTAAGAGATAGTAGGAACCCCATTTTAATGTTTAGTAAGTTTTCACTTACGTAAGAGAAAGCTCAAAGTGATTTTATGGAAATAAATATATAATTAATAGCTCAATCAATAGGTTTATTAAGATCTAGTGGTTGTTAATTGCCAGCTGCATCTAAAAATAGCTATTAAACATAGAGTCATTGATATACTATGATAAGTTTAAATAATATAAAACATAATTTTACTATAATATTACAGAACTCAACCATGCACCATAATATTATATCAAAAACAGCCCATTATCAACGCTCAAATACGTCTTATCTTATCATTATTCATCGTTTATTAAAGATCGTATAAACTCAAATATAAATAAATCTAATAAAAGTTAATGTTTTTGGAGTTGAAAATTATAACAAATTTATTCTCAGTATTTGACACTTAACATAGATTTATAAATGTATCAATTAATTTAATAATAATAATTCTTTTAACCTTAATTTCCTTGATATTTTGAATAATTCCCCATCGATCTCCCCACTCTTTCCTATTTCTTTCTCTTTTCCACCAGTCTTCAGAGAACTATACAATGAGTTTAACTCCTCAATTTTTCAATAATAGGCTTTTAGTAAGCTATTCATGACAAATACTCCTCATATATATTTTAAGAAAAATCGTTGGAGATATTTTCAAAATAGTTCAAATTTTCAAGAATAACTCCTCAGTAAAAGATTATCTATCGAAATTTTACCCATAACAAAGAATACAGAGTTATTTTCCATGTCAAACACTCCCAAGATACCCACTTGGAAGCAAATAGTTATTACCAGTTTATAAACATTACAAGTTTTTGAAAAATCAGTCATCAGTAAACAACAAATAAATAATTTCTTCACGACAAAAACAAGTGTGCATTGTTAATTGTTATGGCATACAGTACCAAAATACCCATTTGGAAACAAATAGCTAAAAGAATTTGTAAAATATTTCAATTTTTTTTAAAATCTGTCATCGGTAAGCTACACACAAATGAGTTTTTACCCCAAAAACAAAATATTTACAGTGTTAATGGCCATCTCAAACAGTTCTAAGATAACCATTTGAAAATCTCCACACATTCATTCCACATGTTTAAGAGCATTGTGAGAATTTCGGCCGACTCTCCAAGAATCAATGGGGTTCCGACCATATCTGCAGAGTCAAAGGACAGAGAGGGGCTAAGGCCAAATACGTTTAGGGCATTCCCAGTGATTTCATCAACTGAAACAAAACAATATTATTAACTAGGCATAAAATATCCAAATAACTATTATTATTTGTGCATTTTGTTACTATATGTATATTGATAATAATTACCTGGGTAGCCTATATATCTCATCACATCACAGAAGATATTGGTAGAAATTATCCATCTTCAAAGCTTTCCCTACATCACGACCGTCACTCAACTAATTATTACATCATGAATTAATCGCTGGTCACATTTCAGCGTCTATTTATAGGCAAAACGATCACGTATATGACGTCAGCATCTTTATCGATAACTACATACGGGTTCACTGACCTTAAAGTAGATCAATACCTTTTTATATCCGGTTTCTATGAGATACTTTTACATCCAGGTTCTATTTTAGAATTACCTACTCTGGCACCCAGGCTGTATTTTTAGAATGACCTACTTTTATATCCGGGTTCTATGATCTACATTCACATCCGGGATCTATGACCTATTTTACACCCCGAGTTCTATCTTTTGAATGATCTACATTTTCCTCCCAGCCATATTTTCCTAATTTTACATCCAGCTTCTATGACCTACAGTTAAATCCGAATTCTATGACCAACGTTCACATCCGGGTTATATTTTTAGCATGGACTGAAAGTAGGTCATGTGGTCCATGTAGTCAGAGGTTATCTGGTGTAGGTGCTCATGCACATTTTGTATATACCTTTCGTTAAAGAATAACCTCTGACCATACAAGGTCAAACCATACAAGCCTAAAATGGCTTTGTTTGATTATATTGTTATTTATGTTCGCTAATATATAGATCATAAGTTTTTTTATATAAAATTAAATATGTATTTAATAACCCTCTTTTCTATATAATATTCTTAACTGTCCATTACACTTGCTGTGACGTTTGGTCATTAACATCAAGATCAATAATTAGAGTGTACAAATACAAATTATTACTGTTTGCTTGCTTCACCTTGTGGTACCAGTGGATGTATCAAACAATATGTTAATAAAATTAAAGAATAGATTAGTTGTAGTTTACTAACATTTTCTAGATAGTGGTTTTGTATTTGCTTTGACCAAGTCCAATATATTTACTAAAAAAAAAAATATGTTAACGATTTGAAAGGGAAAATTATTTTCTATGGTATACAAGGTTACGCGTTCATTGTATTGATTTTATTCTCTCGCCCATTTCACGTCTTGTGACCCTCCGCAAAAAGAGAGACGGCTTGTTTTAGGGACGCAGTGTGGAGAGTGGCATTAATCAATAGCCCTACATGCATATGCACTATAGGTTAACAAATAGGATATTATTCAAGATCCTAGTTAACTTGCTTGGATTAATGTATGCTTTGTTTATCTTAAAAGGAAGCATTCATACCTATTACGATTACATTATGGTCCTAGACTATAAGCTGAAATATAGTGGCACCCGTTAAGATAAGATTGATACATTTCAGGGTTAGCGTAGTTTGTGAAACAAAATTCACGATATAGCTTGGAGCTCGAATCTCAACTGGGTGTAGGTCTACTGGTGCATTGTATCTTTTATTAAATGGTTTCCCACTCACCATTCACGCAAATTTTGAAATATTTCCTCTCTATTGTACCACCCTCATAAAACACGGTTGAAAACAAAGCTGTAGAAAATTATTTCCCTCCTACTATATAACATTAACTACCACTTGATTTCGTTTAATATATTCTAGTTCATACTTATTTACATAAACTGAATTATTAAAGATAATATATAATATAATTGAAACTAGATTATATAAAACTTAACTTGATTTAATTCAATCACATCAAATACACTAAAACCCGCTTCGGTGGTCGTATGTTCTAACGCGCTACTCTCTCAGTAGACTAGACTGCCGATGACGGGAAGATCGAGGTTCGAATCTCAGTTGGGTGTAATAAGGATGGTTTTTCTAAAACGGTGTTTCATTCTACCTCCACGCAAGTGTGTGTATAACCTTCCTAATCTCTAAAACAATTAGAACCCTCCTCGGTGGAGTAGTTGGCTAACGCGCTAGTCGTGTTGAGCTCGACTGCTGTGGACGGGGAGATCAAGGTTCGAATCTCGGTCGGGTGAACTGGGGGTGGTTTTTCCTAAATGGTTTTCCACTCTTCCTCCACGGAAATGTGGGCTCACTTCTTCTAATACAACTTTCCCAATTCCTAATCCATTAGAGTTATTAGTACTTAAAGCGTATAACCCAAACGGGTAGTAAGACGCGGTGCTAAATACTAAATATTATAGCATGAACGGGCAGTAGGCCTAAGACGTGTTGCTAAAAATACAACAATATACACAAAGTATAATCCGAACAAATGGTTGCTATTAGAGATGAAAATATGTTGGTAGAAAGTGCAGGTCCTTGAATCCCAAGAGAAGAGGGTGTATTCATTAGGACTTTACTCTACGTTAGTGCCACTTTCAAACACCATGTGTTGTAATCGATAAGTGATTGTGAGAAGAAAAATGGAATTGCTGTTATTGATTTAATGGAATTCATTACAATGTTTCTGGTTCTTACGTCCATGAGTGAAATTAAACTTAAGTAAAAACTTTAAATCTTGGAATATCTCGATTACATACGTTCCATTTACTAAATTAATAACAATATCATTAAAAATTTGCCGGAAAACTATAGGAGAAAATGTTCTAGTTTATTTAAAAAAAAATGGAATCTTACGTATCACATCTCTAATACCTCCTACCCCACCCCAATCCTCTACACTACAAATATTCTTTGGGTAAATATTGAGGTGCTAATAATGTCATGAGATCACTCACTTTTTGTATTTAATGGTATAAGCGTGAACTAAATATTAATTATTGGGTTTAGGAAATACCAATTCACATATTGTTTGGATCAAAATTGCTGTGATTAGAATAAAAAATATATTTCCTCCTCTTTATTTTCCCTACATTTTTTAGGAACGTTCTAACTCTTCTTTACATGATCTTAAATTGAATTATTAATTGTATCCTTAGATTTAATTTATTTTAAAATTCAATTTTGTTTCTGATTTAAATCTCTTATTTTCTCTAATTAGTAATATATTTAACAGTAGTAACAATGAGCATAATAGATTTTTAATAATATTTCAACTTTAGTTAACGTAAATTACCACCCGATAATGATATTTGTATTTTATCAGTCTAATAGGCTTTAGATGAAGAAGGTAGAGTTTTGACCTTATTTTTATGAAGGGTGAGTGGAAAAAATTTTAGGAAAGCTACCTTCAGTACACATGGCCTGGTTTTGAACCTCAACCTTTACGTAAGCGGCAGTTCACACAGTGTATTGCGAGAATGACACCCTGGAAAATTCAACACTCAATGCAGGTACATTTCATTCTTTTCCGCAGAAAGCTTTATATTAGCATTTGACACATCATGAAACCTGAGTATAATACATACTAAAGTAGCCAACCTCGGTGGTCTTATAGTGCTTGACTCGAGACCTGATGTTGGTGGGTTTAAGCACAACCGGATTGACTGATAATTCTTCAGCGATCAAAATCCTTAGCTCCTTGTCATAGCTTTCTTCGGTAGAGAAGAAAATTCGATAGTCCCATGTCGATTGCGGCATTTAAAAGAACCCTGGATGCAGTCGCGTGTCGTGAAGTGTTGCAAGGTAAACATACCTTGTTAAAACCGTACCTGTGATATGTTCTCGCCCCCTTGGGGCCTATTTGACCAATCATATACATGTTCTACTCTGCATTCCTCACACAAGAATGTATTCTACTCGACACCTGCACGATGAGCGTTCTATTGAAGGGTGTGAACAATTCACAGGTACAGTTTTAACTAATGCTGCTTAACTTGGCAACACTTCACGACACGCCACTGCCTGGAAGATATGTGAAAATTCCTTTCCCTGCCAAATTTTGGTGACCTTTCGCTCTCATTAATAGAAATTCTCTTGTGCTTATATAATATGTCGGTTCAAAAGGTGCACGTTGGATACCTCAAATAAATAAAATCACAAAAGTAAATTATATTATACAAGCTTATGACAACATATTTTAAATAATATTGACATTGATTCTTTATATAAAAATTAAATTATTTACATAATTAACGTATAAATTCCATTTTTACGCTTTTCCATTCTAAATTGGTTATCCTGGGATATCATCTCACCGTATATTGGTCACGATACTGGCGCTATCCAATGATACTTTGATGTAGAACATGCTACCTCCTACAAACCTAACATGAATGACTCTTACATTTTAGTTTCTAGGTCAAAGTTGATGCCTTCGTTGCCAGCCCTGTTTAGGATTGTATCAGTTTCGTGCAATGGCCGTCGTTCCCACAATGCTGGTCGTAACACGCGATCTTTCTATTGATCCAACTAGTGCCAACATTTCAGCTTGTGGTAGGCTGGGAAAAAACGCAACGGGGACGCAGTATTAAAAAAATCATTACGAATACTTACGGTAGCTAAACATACTGGATGAAATTGAAAATAGGTGCTTTTATATAGTGATATTTAGGAAAGTATTTTTTTAATGAAGTGAAAAGGAACACTAATATTAGCATCTTATCTGCATAAATAGAGTAGAATTTGCTTTAATCAAGATACAACTAAGGGATATTTACACTAATTGATTAGGGATGAGGAGTGCAGAATATAAAGGAGATGTACCCGCACTTGCATTAATACTAGGTAAAAAAAAAACCTTTAGAGAAAAACACATTTCAGTACTCCCGGCCATTTCTTTAACCCCGACCTTTTAGAAACCATCATTTACGAAAGTGACGCCCTAGGGCTAATTCAAACGACCACTAATACGTGTGTAAATATGTAACATTTATATTGATTATTAAAAAATTTAAAATATCTGCAATTTTCATATTGGCTGGATCTTCATTTTCACTTAATTACCATGTCAGTGTCAGCCTGGACACACAAGGTAAAAACACTCAACCAAGGATTACTATCAACCTTTCTCACACACGTTCATAAAATTATTTCTTAGTTATATTATGATTTATTTAAGTATAATGTAAACTCAAGAAGCAGCAACACGTGATTCAACTAAATCTTTTATATAATCATCTATAAAATAGTGCAATATTAGATGTTAGATATGCATTTTTAAATTAATTTTATAATTTTAATTTAATGTTTTCTGCAGCCAAAACCCAACCTTAATAGTATTTATAGGAATATATGGAGCACTTCAATACTCTTACCATATGGGGTTCAGTTCATGTTAACAGCCAAGCATGAGCTTTAGATTAACCCAAGGACAACTTTATCATCGATGTTAAAATGTTGTTTAATGTTTAGCATCCACCAACAACTGTTCAAGATATTTATATGAACACATGAGCCACTTTACCTTTGATGTTATTTAGTCTTCTTCATCCACTAACAGTTATTCATAGGCTTTATAGAAACTAGGGACATGCGAATCTCAAGAATATCTCGAAAATTCAAGAAAAAAATTATCTCAATCTTGTCTAGAAAGTTAAAAATGAATATCGAAAATTAGAGAAATATAAAACAACAAATAATGGCCCTAAAAAACTATAAAACCAAAGTGAGAATTTATTATTTCCAATAATATCGTAATAATCTAAAAATAAGCCGCATTCCACTAACCCCATAAACAACCTTCTTAAAGAAATGTTATGGTTGTATATATTGTTTTTCAATATCAAAATTTGACAATATAAGCTGTTACACTAAAATATTAAATTATAAATGGTGTTCATTGTAACTACCTAGTATAACTATTTTATTAATTGCATTCAAAATGTGTATGAGCTATGTCTCAAGTGTTTGAATGAACTATATGTAAGACAATCTAAAACAAGCGCCAGCTCAAATGTAAAAAGGGAACTCTATAAACTATCTCTTTACATTAATAAACTTTTTTTTTTTGTTTTACTTTCAAAGGACGCTTTTTCACATTGTTTTAGAGTCTCTATACCTTTTTATATTCTCGTCTCAAATTGAAAAATTGGTCCTCACACATCCCTAATAGAAACCCTTTCAAACCTTTGATCTGTGACGTTTCGGTCCCTACTAAAAATACGCACAAACTTTACAAATACATTGATGATCTATCATTGTGTTTAGTGAATCATTGTGTTCATTATTGCATACAATCTATTGAGACTTCGAAGGCTTACAACAGATGAAAATTAGGGACAATTATGTTTGTTTTTCATATTAATAAACATATAAATATCAAAGATAAATAATAAAAAGCAAAAAAAGATCATTAAGTCAATTCCAAGGAGTTTTAAGTAGGGTATTATCCTTGAGAAAACAAGGTTGGAAGGATCTTACCCTCTGAGCCACCGCTACTGGCAAGTGCCAGTGCCAATGATTCTTTTACCCCTCAAAAGAGCGCAGTTCAACGAACTAAACAAAACTCCCAGTTTAAACTAAAGACTAACCAAGAAATAATCCAAAAACCTATGTAAATATAAGCTGCTTTTTGTTTTATTGGTCTAAATAAAACTGTTACATTCCCACCCCTAACCCACTGAGTGTTCAATTCAGCCCGCCAGGGCGTCAATGTTGTCCTCTGTGAAGTTTTGTTATCTGTTTCTATGTCGTGTCTGTTAACGAGAGCCCCTCGGGGCTGGTGTCAACTGTCTGTCCTATATGTTTCTACGTGTTTTATTCATGTCTATATACTTATGTGTTTAAGAAATAATAAATAAACCATACAAACAAACAAACAAAACTGTTACATGTAAAGGTTATGATATAATTTATTAGGTATAAAATAAATTACTAATAAGACTGCCAATGCAGAATGTAGATGTACTAGTCACCCAAATGAAATGTTCTAAAGTTGAAATAATTGAATTAAAATATAATCAACTTGGATTGCTATAAACATCTTAATATTGATCCCCTCCATACGTTCACAAGCACCGCCACTCTCCCATTACCCATAAACATTCATGAGTTATTTGGATTGCTGACACCCTTTCATCACATACACCCCGAAACCATTTAAATCACTGACATCCTTCCTTTTCAAACACCCAAAAACCATCCAAATTGCTGACATTCGCCCTTACGACACAAGTACCCATAAACCATTAAGGTCTCTGCCATTCTCCCTCACAGGGACCCAGGAGCCCTTAGGGTCACTGAACAACCATTCTAACTACTTCCTCCCTACCAGAAACCACAAACACTCAAATGATCCTCTACACCCTCTCTCTCTCTCTCTCTCTCACCCCCCCCC
>CABFVX010000276.1:38723-60776 GCA_902151425.1 Timema shepardi | reverse complement strand
TCCCCCCCCCCCCCTCACCCGACGTTCTCGCCCCATCCATACGTCTACTCCCAGTATCTACCTCCTCTTTTCCAGACTCAGTCCTTCTTTCTTCACCCACTACTTACGAAGACTGGACCAAGGAAGATGCTCGAGCCCACAACAGCCACCGAGACGTTAAACCTTGGGAAGATCAGAGAGTAAGACTACGTTCAGACAGGTTGGATTCATCTGCGGGGTTTGATTCGCTGTTCAGACGTCACGGAATCCATGCGGAATATAAAAGAAAAGTTGAATAAAACCTCTTTAATATTTAAAAGTGGTGACCTGGTGGTCTAGGGGTATGGTGTCAGACTTCTGTGCTGGCGGCCGGGGTTCAATCCTCGGTCCCGGCAAAGATGTATCTGATTACCAAACCCTTCCTTCAACTCTGACAAGACATCTTGTGAATGTGAGGAATGCCAGGCCTCCACCATGGTTCGGATTCCACGTTAAACTGTAGGTCCTCAATTTCATCTCACAATCACCCTACCATTTCACATTAGCGTAAGTGCGTATAGCCCGAACGTGTAGTAAGACGTGGTGCCAATAATAATAATAATAATATTTAAAAAATCAAAACCTTGATATTTATAGTACATATATTACAGACGTTGAATGTATATATACTAGATATACATTCAATGTTACAGAGGGTCGGATAGTCGTGGGCCTATTGTTCTTATATATGTAATAAAGAGGAAACCTACCAAGTACGTTCTTTTTTAGCAATCAATCCCCAGCGTCACCGAATAGTTCCACCAATTCTGTCCAAGCTAGTTTTTTTTTATATCGTGTTGGAATATTATTCACATTCCATGTCCCATATGGCAGGCCTTTTCTCCACTTCGCAACAACAAGTTATGTATCGAAAGGCTACACGCGCGGCTTGAGTTCTATGAATTTCAATGAGAGCGTTCAGTTGACTAGCGGATTCGATGTGGTTTGGACGTAGGCAAAGGAGTGAATTATGGAGCGTTTGGATGCAGAACTTCTTGTTGATCAGGTGGAGAAAAGGCCTGCCATTTGGACATGGAATGTGAAGAATATTCCAACACAATAATAATAAACTAGCTTGTACAGAATTGATGGGACTATTTGCCGACGCATATTCATTGCTAAAAAAGAACGTACTTGTTAAGTTTACCCTTTATTACATATATTTATTATTAGCTATTATCACGAATAATTATATTATATAAGAACAGTAGACTCACGACTATCTGACCTTCTGTATTATCCGTACTATACATGTCAAAGGTTTTGGTTTTGTAAATATTAACGATGTTTTGTTTAACTCTCCTTTTATATTCTGCGTGGATTCCGTGACGTCTGAACAGCTACCAATTTCCGCGCGGATAAATCCACCACGTCTGAATCCGCCGCGTCTGAACGTAGTCTAAGGGTAATCCCTCAATACTACAACAACCTGACAACCAACACACCCGCACCAGTGCTCCGTAATTAGAACTACGCGTTGTTAGCAAAGCAACAGAAACAAAACACGAAAATAACAGTAGGAAGGTAGTTGTGGGTGGTATCACGGCAGGTGGTTTGAGTATTCTATTTATTTATTTAGCACCGTGTCTTACTACCCGTTCAGTTATACGCTTAAAAACTTACTACGCTAATGGATTAGGAGTTGGAGAGGTTGAATTTAGATTAAGTGAACCCACATTTGCGTGGAAGGAGAGTGGAAAACCATTTAGGAAAAACAACCCCAGTTCACCCGATAGAAATTCGAACCTTGATCTCCCCGTTACCGGCAGTGGCTCCACACGAAACTAGCGCGCTAGCCAACTACGCCACCAAGGCGGGTGTGGTTAGAATAGAATCATGGTAGGAGGGTATTAGTAGTGGAATCTCAGTTGGAAGGTAAATTTAGAAGATACAAAAAAATATGTTTTTTGTCAACATTGTATTTAAATTATTATGTTATTAGAATTGATTTAAAAGTGACCGCTTTAGACATTACTATTTGGCGTATGAGTATTTAA
This sequence comes from Timema shepardi, assembly GCA_902151425.1. Lineage (NCBI taxonomy): Eukaryota > Metazoa > Arthropoda > Insecta > Phasmatodea > Timematidae > Timema > Timema shepardi. The sequence continues at coordinate 58,761 of CABFVX010000276.1, read as the reverse complement.
AAATAATTTGAGCAACTTTTATATTTTACTTACTGTTTAGTGCCTACGTTCAAATGAAAATTCCACACGAGTTCATAGAGTTTAATTTTAGTTTGATTTTGTATTACCCTATTCAATTCCAACATGGTAATTTTCTTTATATTTTCCTAAGCCGGATCTCTATTAAGGCTCAATTTAGATCCATGCTTAGTTTTGTTTGATTTGTTTATTTTATATGTATGTTAATTTATCCAAACTTAGGTTTGTTTTAATGGATAACAATTATTTTGAATGGCTTGGCGAGGTGACGTTTTAAACCCATACACCAAGGCTATCTTTGTTTCCTCATTTATGTAATTCGTAGTCATAGAGATTTATGTTCGTTAAATTAATCATCCATATATATAGATATATTTTTGCATCTTTACTTTATTCCACAGGATATTTATTTGAGTTTGATTTTGTTTTATTAATATTGGTGTATCTATGTTGTTAAAATTAGATGAACAAAGATGAAAATGATTGAATATTTATTAGAACACCCATTTTCTTAATCAAACGATCGAGAAAAATCAAATCGTAACTATCTAAGAACAGTCAAACTAAATATTTCACCTTCACAAAGACATACAACAAACACAGACTAGATCTTTGAATACAGAATAGTACAAAAATAAACCATAGCTACTGCTAGAGAGAAAGAGCGCGAGAAAAAGGAGAGGTCACGGCTTAGTTTCCATTTCTTACTTTTCAGTGGTGATGGTGCTTCGCCTAACCAATATATTGAAGAGCCTAAATATTTTTCTGGAATAATTAAAGCTTATGAAAAATATACAAACCACTAAAGGAATTCTTTAAGAATAAATTTGATCAACAGGGCTAATGATAGGTGGCTTCTGGATATTTATAATTTCTCACAGCTTTTTAATAAATAGTAAATCTGACAGTAAAGCACTAAGACCTAATACAAAGGGTGTATAGCGTTGAATTTGAAATTCACTAGTTTATTATTATTATTATTATTATTATTATTATTATTATTATTATCATCGCGTCTTACTACCCGTAGGGGTTATACGCACTTACGCTAATGTGTAATGGTAGGATGATTGTGAGATGCAATGGAGGACCTACAGTTTAACGTGGAATCCGAACCACGGTGGAGGCCTGGCATTCCTCACATTCACAAGATGTATTGTCAGAGGTGAAGGAAGGGTTTGGCAATCAGATAAATCTGTGCCGGGACCAAGGATTGAACCCCGGCCGCCAGCACAGAAGTCTGACACCTTACCCCTAGACCGCCAGGTCATCATGAAATTCACTAGGGGTGGGACTGTTGGCGTTTATAGAGGACGAATAAACCAAAGCTGATAATCCAATGAGAAACCTTAACTCACCAGAAGGAGAGCTAAGACACAATTCCACCAGGCTCTCTCCAACGTAAAGGTAACTTTGAAACTGACCACATGACCATCATTGTGCTATCTTTGTTAGCTCTCTAGACATATTTTAGACCACCAGACATCACTGCCCGATTGTGAGTCTCACATTATTATTTGTTTAGCGCAGTGTCTTACTACCCGTCCAGTTTAAACTCTTTATGTTTTATTTACGCTAATGATTTTAGGGCTTAGGAAAGCTATATTTAGAGGAGGTGTACCCGCGTTTTCTTATTAGGAGAGTGTAAAACCATTTTATAAAAGCCATCTTCAGTACACCCGACTGAGATTCGAACCTCAACCTCCCTGTAATCGGCAGTCTAGTCTAGTGCGAGAGTAGCGCATTAGACGATGCGGCCACCGAAGAGGGTGTCTCACACTTTATAGATCACGGCAACAAGTGATATATATTACTCTTGTTATACCTGGACATATTTTAAGTAACCATGTGCCCTGACAACTGTTCGTGTGTTTATCAGATACACACAGAACACTTTAAGAGCTATGTTCTAAAGTTGCTAGTACCTAATAAATAATGGCATGCTATGCATTAGTATTGTCATTTAATCGTGAAAACATTTGTATAACTTTACTTAAAGGTGTTCACATCATAATAAATTAATAGCATCCAGAATGTTGAATGAAACTCACCAAATACCCACCATTTACAAATACACATACTCGCGTAACATTTAATAGAAATTAAAACGAAATTTTTTCGCCCACTAAAAACAAGTGCCACCAAATCAATTAAGTCTAAACATTTTAAATAAATTAATATTCATAATAGCGCATTGAAGCTCATAAATGAGAAAATAAGTATATTATCAAATGTTGAACCGAAATAAACAGGCTCGTCTCTCGTATGTTCCATGACAGAACTGAAAGAACAGACCCCGTGGGGAGTCAGCTGATCTTGATGGTGGTAGTGCTCTGACGAAGACAGAATATCTTCTCACCATTCTAAACTTATCCTGGAGCAAAAAAAAAGCAAAAAAAATATCTTTTTGGGGACTCTCGTTCAGTAACTCAGTAGTAAACTCAAGGAAGTCTAACCAGCATGAACATAATGTTCAACAGCTAGCCCACCATCAAACAAAAACAGGCAATCGTTTGAGATTTCCTTGACATAAAAAAAAATGAGAGTGCTACGTCCAATTGAAGTGAACTCAGGTGACCACATTCTTTCTTACCAAGCGGGAATTTTGACAATCTCAGACCCACATTGGTGGTCGCATGGTATAACACATCACTCTCGTGTCAAACTGGTGATGGGAAGATTGGCTTCAAATCCCAGTCGGGTTCACTGAGGGTGTATTTTCTAGAAAGTTTTCCACCCTTCCTAGATCAAAATGTGGTTAAATTATCTCTATATTTCTACCGTCACTATCCCCATTCCGTTAGCATTCATCAATGTATGGGTATAACCCAAACCGAGACTAAGATGTCGTGAAAATAATCAACAAAAAAACAAAAACGATCCCAGAGAATATTAATCACCACTCTCCCCAACCTACTGGATGCGAGACTATTTTAACCAAGTGTACACAGCCTATAACATTGATCCCAAATCTTCAAAGCTCTATTTTCCTCAATTACTAGGAGAGCGGAGATATTTACAAGGTGTGCATAGACTATATCATATATTTTACTTACATAATCTATAGCATTAGGAACTTGAAATATCATTGCCGAATTTACAAAAGTACACCACCTATCACTTTCTTGAGCTAGTTCTATACAGTCCACCTCATTACACCCCATCTCTTTCAGGTCAGTTCTAATTTTACTCACCCATCTTCGTCTATGTCTTCCCAATAGTATCTTCCCATTAATTTGTCAGTCAATATCCTAAACAAGGTTTTAGAATCTCTCATTTAACTGAGTGTTCTGACCAGTGTAATCTACGAGACTTACCTAACCGAACAATGTTTTGTGATGAGTGCAGGGTATGTAGCTCATCAATATGTAACTACCTGTTAGCACCAGTAGCCTTAGTCCTTTTTGGGCCAAATATCTTTCTAAGCAACATTTTTTTAGTATATCGTAAATTTATTTTTGTCATGTGAGGTAGGAGGCCACGTTTCACAATCATAGAGAACAACCGATAACATTATTGTTTTGTATATTCTGAGTTTTTAATTTTTCGGCAGATGGCAAGATGTCAACAACTTCCTTTAAAACTTGAATCAACTACACAACTAGCACTACTTACTATTTAGTTATAAAATTATGTTGTTCAACTTTTCAAATAATATTTCATCAAACTTTTCGCATTTAAATAAACTAAGCATTAACTATTTCATATTTTCTAATAGAAATATTATTTTAACCAACTTATTTTTAATTTTAAAGTATGAACATCAACTTATATAAGGATTATAAATTGAACTGAAATACATTTCTTAGTAAGATAGTTTCTAGAGAGAGCCGATATATGGAGGATGTACAACTGCGAATAAAGGAATGGAATTTGAACAGAAGAAGTAATCACGCGACTACTACTACTAATAATAATAATGACTAATAAACGAACTATGGAACAGCTCAATTTCCAACCGCTTGTGAATCTTTTGATTTATTGTGGGGTGATTAAAGTTACGGAGACTAATTTTGGGGAAGTATTATCTCATTAATATGTCAATTTTATTAACTTTTTTTTATAATTGTTGGTAATTTCAATTTTATTAAAGATATGTGTGTTGAAACATTTTGATTTCTTCCTACTATATTTTTAAGTAAGTGTTGTAGTTATTTTTAAATTATATGTTTTTAAGTGTTTTTTTCTAATTTTAAAATCAATTGTTCCACTAATTAATTTATTTTTTTCAAAACCATTTACTATTTTCAAAAATGAGTGCCATTCTTATTTTAAGAACATGTGTGGTTTTAATATCATTTTAAAATCTTACATTTTAATGATGTATTCACAGTTTGTTTTGACTAGCGACGTTTTAGATATACTATTTCACTTTTAGAATGAACAAATATATATTCTTAACATTTTAAAATTATAAATATACTCGAACTTGACTTGTAATCGGGAGCTTTTTGAAATACTTGACTCAATCTCAACTCGAATGAAAAAAAACAGGCTCGGAGACCCTTACTTTCAGGTAAACAGAGCGTAAATGCTTTATACAAGAGGATGTTAAGTTGGCGTATCAGAAATTTACAAACATTTATTTTTTCGATTAGTTCTTTATAACCACAATAAACCACCACTAAATAGCTAATGTAACAATTTTAAAATTTTGCAGAATATACAAAAATGTTATAAAAATAGCTCCTCTACAAAAAAGAGGTGCCTTAAAAATAGTGAGGGCCCATGCATGGCCTTTCAAATCGGTAAGTTAGCCCTGAGGGGAACCAACACAAAATTAAATGTGGGAACACAAATATTTTGTTGATAGATATTTTTTAGATCATACGTTTTAACACTAGGTATATTTAGCGATTTAATTTATAGGTAAGAATAAAGTCAACCTTAGCTAATCCGAATGAGGTGTGAACTTAGACCTCAATGTCACTGAAAAGCGTAAAATATATTTTAGCTTTATATGTGATTATCTTTAAAAAAGTTTGAGTATTTATTAAACAACATATTATTACTTACTTTCAATACAAAAAATTTATTTGGTCTTCTTCTAAGCTAAGTGTGTTTGGTTCGATTCCCAGCACACCCGATAAAATAATCATCAATGAAATTGGTACTTTCCTCTCACGGTGGTGATTAGACAGCTAGGGGTCTGGTTGTGACCGTTTTAAATTAAGTTAATTTGTTATTTTTGTAATGATATATTTATTCGGTAACTATAGTGCATGTTATAATAAGTATAAAAAGAGTCTGTAAGAACTAAAATAAAAATACCTTCAATTAGTTTTTATTTTCATAAAGAGGGGATTCCCGTACGACAAAGATTTAGTGAACCTAGCCAGTCTCATCTCATTGGATATCTGACTTTACCTCCAACCCCGCTGCATATTAAACAGAAACAAGGACTTTTAAGTATACGTTTGTGATGACGCGAAGGAATTCTCAAAACGGAGTCTTAGATCCCTTCGTCTAAGGAAGACTAACTTAGAAAAACAATATTACCTTCTTCATGGAGTTATTCGGTCTGGGAGGTTATTTTACCCCTCTTTATCATAATTGATCCCTTATAAGTGAATTTTTAGGTCGTCCATTCTTCAATTTATTCTACATCACTAAGTCAAATGAAAAAAAAATAGGGATGAGAGAGGGAAAATATCGGTCTAAGCCTATGGCTTTGAGCCACCTCCCACTAAGCTCAATAAAACGATTTTCCCTAGCTGCATATCACTTTATGTTTAGGGTAGGTTATAATATTATAGCCACAAGCTATATATAACTTATATTTGTTTTAATTTTGATTTCTGTGTCTAATTTGTTTTCCATTACTATCAAAAAGTTACTACGCTTTGTTATTATTATTTCGATTCAATTAATTCTTGGCCGTTTCTGGAATGACAAATAAAATTATTTCAGTTTATGGTAATAGATTGTATATACATTTATTAAAGGTCATGCCTCAGCACAGTCTAATTTAGCTTAGACAACAAAAATTGTACATATTAATTAGTCCAATTTACTGTCTTATATTATTATTAGACCCTATTATTATTATTATTATTATTATTATTATTATTAGCAACGCGTCTTACTAACCGTTCGGGTTATACGCACTTACGCTAATATGTAATGGTAGGGTGATTGTGAGATGAAATGAAGGACCTACAGTTTAACGTGGAATCCGAACCACGGTGGAGGCCTGGCATTCCTCACATTCACAAGATGTCTTTTCAAAGGTGAAGGAAGGGTTTGGTAATCAGATAACTCTTTGCCGGGACCGAGGATTGAACCCCGGCCGCCAGCATAGAAGTCTGACACCTTACCCCTAGACCGCCAGGTCACCGACTACTGTCTTATAAAATTTTCCAATTTAATTAGAATGAAGTTATTAATTTAGGCTAATTTTAATGAAAGAATGAACGAAAAACTTTGATATTGTAGCTGTACAAATAGTGACAGAGGTCAAAGCTGAACTCAAGTATCACCATGGCCGAAACAAACTTGTAAATATGTCTCTCTGGGTGTATTGAATAATAAACAACTATTTGCCAAAGCTCAGAACTAATATTATTTTGCTCTTCCATATATTAAAAGTGAAAATGGCCATATTAATAGTTTAATGTTTCTAATACTTTTATAATCCCTTTCTCGCTCACCCCTAAGGCCAAGAAATCTTCAGTGAAAGGAAACTGTAGTAATTGGTAAGCAGTTGTTTATTTTCAACCAAGAGTTTTTATAAAACTCATAAAATGGTCTGATTAATTCAATAGTATTTATAGTAAAATATTATGAAACAGAGACTCCCAATAGCTATTGTCGGTGCGAAACAAGCGTGAATTTATAGACCATTTGGATTAATTGAGAACAACCATAAATACACAACAAACGCATAAAATATTGTGTAGTTATGTTTACAACTTGAACATAAAAGATAGTTTAAGAACATACACAGTTCATCTTTCTACTTGGATATTAAGGAGTGTAAAAAATGATTAAACAATTAATCTTTATACTGCGATATTGAGGAGTGTAAACAATAGATACACAGCTCCTCTTAATACTTGTAAATTAAGGAGCGTGTCCAATGAATACACAGTTCATCTTAATACTTTTATATTAAGGAGCGTGTACGATGAATACACAGTTCATCTTAATACTTGTACATTAAGGAGCGTGTACGATGAATACACAGTTCATCTTAATACTTGGACATTAAGGAGCGTGTACGATGAATACACAGTTCATCTTAATACTTGGACATTAAGGAGCGTGTACAATGAATACCAAGTTAATATTAATATTTGGATATTAAATATTGTAAGCAATTAATACGCAGTTCATTTTTATAACCAGGCATTAAGGAATTAAACAATGAATAGACAGTTAATCTTACTATTTGTATGTCCATAAGTAATATAAACTATGAATAGACAGTTAATCTTTTTTCCTTATTTTTAGCACCACGTATTACTACCCAATCGGGATATACGCTTATATACTAATTAAGATAATTGGTCAGGGATGATATATTTATATTTAGCACCACGTCTTACGGTTATACGCTTTAAGTACTAATTACTCTAATGGATTAGGAATTGGGAAGGTTGAATTGCAGGAAGTGAACTCGCATTTGCGTGGAGGGAGGGTGGAAAACCGTCAGGGATGAGGAAGGTTGAATTTAGAAGAAGTGTTTTCACATTTTCGTGGAGAGAGTGGGAAACCATTTATGGAAAAAAACTCTTAATACACCGAAACGGGATCAAACCATGGTCTCCTCGTCATCGGTAGTCTAGGCTATTGCAAGAGTAGCACCTTAGACCATGCGGCCACTGAAGTGTCTTACCACTTGGATTTGAATAAGTGTAAACAATATTAGTTTATCTTACCATTTGGTCATGAAGGATTATTAAAAATGACTATACTTACAACTTTGTCATGAAGAAGTGTAAACAATGAGTACACAGTTTATCTTATCATTTGGTCATGAAGGAGTATAATCAATGAATACACAGTTCATCTTACTACTAGGTTATGAAAGGATGTAAACAATGAATACACAATTTATCTTAATATTTGTTCACGAATAAGTATAAACAATGAATACACAGTTCATCTTATTACTAGGTCATGAAAGGAGTGCAAACAATGAATACACAGTGTATTTTATTATTTGGTCATGAAGAAGTATAAGCAATGAATACATAGTTCATCTTATTACTAGGTCATGAGAGGAGTGTAAACAATGAATACATGATTTATCCTACTATTTGGTCATGAAGAGAGTGTAAACAATGAATACATGGTTTATCTTACTATTTGGTCATGAAGGTAGTGTAAACAATGAATACTAGGTTTATCTTACTATTTGGTCATGAAGGGAGTGTAAACAATGAATACACAGTTTATCTTTCCATTTGGTCACTAAGGAATATAAACAGTGAATTCACAAACCATCTTACTTATAGGTCATGAATGGAGTGTAAACAATGAATACCAAGTTTATTTTACCCCTTTGTCATAAAAGAGTTTAAACAATGAATACACACATTATCTTACCACTTGTTCATAAAGTAGCGTAAACAATTAATACACATTTCATCTTGCCACTTGGTCATGGAGTATAAACAATGAATACACACATCATCTTACTACTAGGTCATGAAAGAGTGTAACTAGTTAATACACAGATCAACTTACCATTTGGTCATGAAGGAATATAAACAATGAATACCGAGATCATTTGACTACTTGGGCATTAAGTGGTGTAACAATTCATATTTTGGCAGGAAATAAATAATTTAAACCTAAGCATGGGCGTGGTAGCTGTTTTGTAGCGTATTAGGGAAATCAATGCAAATAAACTTTATTCTAATACTACTTTCAGTAGATCGAGATCTCTATAAATTTGCAAATTCTCCTTCTAGAACATGAAGACGTGACATCAAAACAGTCCCCATTTGAAACAATAAATATATTGTTTATCTTAACACGGCAATAGTAAAGGCTAAGGTTTATTTTTAATGTAAATAATCAGAATATAGATTAAATTAACTTGTTTCTAAATTATTTAACTATATTACATAAGATTATTCGAGTATTTGCAAGAAATATTGTTAATCTTATTGTTGTTTCTAGATAAGTTCAAAAATGTTTGTGTTATTTTAGAATATTTTAAAATAATTTTCTTTTCAATTAATCTATTTTCATTTGATACTCGTTCCAACTCAATGCATCCATTTTTGACCTTGGAGGCTATTCACGAGTAATTTCTGTTTTAAAACTGGAGTTCATTCCAAATGATAATGGATTAGTATCCTCAACCTTTTTTATCATTCAACACGTATTAGTATAAATTGTGGACTTACTGTGAGTGTCGAACTTTCTGATGATGGTTTCAATGATTGTAGTCCTTGGTGCCACATGCCCTCTCCTCACGGGCATCCCGAAATACTGGGTCAGTCAGATTCACTACCAGGCATAGGGATATTTGTTGTTTCGCTCGCACTTTGCATTCACCACTCCGCTGAATAGACAAAAAAAAACATTTCACAATCCCCGCTGGGGGTCTTGGAGCTACACTTGCAATTATACGATAGCACTAATAGCATCTCAATTTTTAAAATGGAACAACCAAAAAAACAATCGCTAGTTGGATGTTTCTAAACATTCCCCGACTGACACACCGAATACTGTCGCGGGGAGGGGAGATCACTTGTTCTGCGTCGCTACACATCTGGCGTCTGTTGGTCTAGCTAGACGCCGGCGAACTACTAAACTTGTATTACGCTAGGAAGAGACGCCAGAGATATTGAGGGGTAAAGGGATGACGAAAACAGGAGGGGCGTGAGTTTATTTGAAACAGCCGTACTGGCGTCCTGGCCGCTGCGCATGAGTCCAGCATCCGTCAGAATGAAGGAATACTGTCATTTGAGCAGTCGACAGTAAATAGAGGGCTGGAGATATGACCTGATTACAACGTTTGGGACAGGTTATGGGATGGAAAGAAAGATCGATAGTTGGTGAAAGAGTCGTAAATGGTCTCCAAAATGGAGGAAAGCAAGACTCATTTGTATTTTATCTCCAACTTAAGCATACCCAAGACAACAAGTGAAATCTTGTGATTGGATTATATTGTAGCGTTTTTCCACCGCGTCTTACTACCCATCCGTGTCATAAGCATTGTAACTGTGATAATAAGGATTTGGATGAAGAAGGTAGGCTTTAAAAAATGTACCCTCGTTTGCGTGAGGGGAGAGATGATATTTTTTAAATCTCACTATTAAACGTGTCTGGGATTAGAGCCCTAAACTTCCAGTCACCGGGAAACTAAATTAGATTATCCTACAGATGGAGGTGTGGTATTGTTAGTAACGTTATCCTATCAAACACTTGGGTGTTATTGTTTCACTATTTAATGTGAGAATTATAAACAAAATACCACATCAATATAAATAATAATGGTAGAATAGAACAAACACCGGTAGTCAATCTCCCTTATCAATCAGTTTTGGAGTTTGTCAGATTGGACTCAGTTCACCTCCAGTATATGACGGTATGTATTATAACTGTACTAAGGATGTCAGTCAGATTGTACCATATTGTTCTGCAGTAGAGGATGGTGTATCTTAAATGTTACCAAGGATGTCAGTCAGATTGTACCACTTTCCCCTCCAGTAGAGGACAATTGTACCAGGTTCCTCTTGCGGTAGGGGACAATATCTCCTAACAAGGTTCATATTGGACCAAGTCTACCTGGAAAAGGATATATTACTATCTCTTACAGCTTATTAACGGGATTGAGGGATGGAAACAGGTAAAACCAAACCGACAGTCATAATTCCGAGCAATTATGATAAGTTGAAAAAGCGTTCAATTCTTATATTTTAGTACAGATTCTTGCTGACAATTTTAATCTCTTTCAAAACTATAGTATTTATTGTCAGCTCCATATTATTTATATCTAAAGGCATAACTATTTTGTAATTTTAAAATTATTAAAATCACTATTTCAATAAAATAATATGTTTTATTATCTTACATTAATCCATACATCAAATAAAATTAATATTTGTCAATACTTTTTTTTACAATTGAATGAAAAAAAATGTTATTTTTTAAGATAGCCAATAGGTGTATGGTGGTTGTATTAGAAGTCATGAACAACGTCTTTAATCCTGAAAAATATGTAACTTAGACCAGTGATATTTAGCATTTTTCCTTTTGTTAACCCCAAATATATATTTCTTCAAATTTATACCCTCAAAGTTGTTGGTTCTTAATGCAAGTTATTCATATTCTATAATCTTCATTTAAAATAAATAAATGGCGCTCCCAGTTCGCATGTCCTTACGTCCGAGTCTCTTGAGGTTAACCCGAGATTTGGCCCTGATTATTCAGTATTTATTAGGAAATAATATGTATATTGTACAAATATATATGCACACATGGGTGTGGATAGGGGTTTATGGGGTTTTAAACCCCCCTGAAATTTCCCGATATTTTTAATACGAAGCCTAAAGATGGCCTTGTATCAAACTTCAAATAATTTCTAGAAGCATTCACTTTTCAAAAATAAAATCCAGGTGTATATCACTCTAAATGGCTTCTAGAGTGCCAATTTTTTTTTTAATACGCATTAGGAGCCACTCTAAATATTTTCTATAGGCCTATGCATATAATAGTTTTCTAGAAAATCTTAGCTAACTATATATTCCAACGTGGTAAAGTTGGAATTATCATTGTCAGTAATTTTATACTTTAAATATAAATTATATTCTCCAAACCTTTAGTATAAATCATAGATTTTGTGAAAATATTATTTTTAATTTTTATAATTTATTCGAATTGAGAGTAGAACTAGGCTCAGAGTAGAATACATCTCCACCCTTTCAGTCTAGTTCGTGATGTTTGGTAGCTACCCAATCAACATTCCTCTTGATTCATGAGGAGAGAAAACCAATATCTAATGGAGGAAGAAGGTTGAATCCTTCTTCGTATGAAGGATAAGTCTCAACATGTTGATTCAGGGTGACGAGCTACTTTAAAAGAAAGAATCCGTCCTAGCTCATGGAGCCTTGCACACCAATAAACATACTTTGGGTGGAAGGGCTGCAAACTATTTTTAATACCATCTTGGTGAAGTCACTATTTGACTGGTTCTATCGAATGACACGATCATATTTAATTAAGCAGAAAGGTTTAATATATGTTGAATATTTACATCCATCTCGAACGTGATACAAGATATCACCCCCTCTTTGAGATTATCTTACCGTTGGCTTGCATCGAACATGAATATGGGTGCAAGACACTTGACATTAGAAGGATCCAGTAAATGTAATAGTAGAGGAGTGCTTGCTCCACAGTATGAAATTTGAAAATTAGCATTGTACTCATAAAATTTTTCAAGGGCATCTTGATCAAAAACCACGTTCAAAACTCCAAGCAAGTACATGGCTGAATTTAAGTAGATTTTGGCCGCACATAGACAAAACTGATCGAAAATATTTATATCTGAGCTGTCCTATTTTTATGTCATGTCTGAAGAGCAATGATGACGTAGGGAGGTTTTATAATTCCAGTTAAAGTTCTCATCATCCATTAATGCTGCGTAGAAGCAGGCACGTTTGGATAATCAAACAATGTTTATGAGTAAATGGGTATATTTATGCTTCATCTCAGCTTGATGAAAGCCGCGATGTAAATCGAATGATATCACCAGTCTACATATGTGATGCAAGCCAATATATTATACTTGCCTCAATACAAAAAAGTGTCATCACAGATGGAGGGGATACGCTTTAAAAGGCATTGCTGTTTGAGATAGATCGAACAAGTAGTAGCTACTGTTTAGCATTTATCAAAATTTGGGAATAATCTTCAATGAATCTTAGTATGTAAAGTAAAGGTACGCATAAGTCAAAGACACCTGTTTCAGTATGCACGTGTACATATTCCAGTCTAAATTCTGCATTTACAAGGTACCATTACTGACAATTCTCAAAATACTTCACACATTGTCCGTATTCAGCAAAATTTATTCATCGATATGTAGGAGAGAACGAAGAGGTAGCCTATATAAGCCCTCCTGTTGTATAGCTATTCTAAGCCCATCCCGTTAGTTAATTTCCCAGAAGTATATGAATGCGTGGGTTTGACTTCATTCTAACCAGATAATGTTCACATGTATAATATTCACAGTTTTTGTATAGATGTGCGTCTTTCCACCAGGCCATATGACTGTTTCGAAACCAGGCAAAGAGGTTACATTATTGGGTAATTTACATTACCTTATTATTATTATTATTATTATTATTATTATTATTATTATTATTATTATTATTATTATTAGCACCGCGTCTTACTACCCGTTCGGGTTATACGCACTTACGCTAATGTGTAATGGTAGGGTGATTGTGAGATGAAATGGAGGACCTACAGTTTAACGTGGAATCCGAACCACGGTGGAGGCCTGGCATTCCCCACATTCACAAGATGTCTTGTCAGAGGTGAAGGAAGGGTTTGGTAATCAGATAAATCTATGCCGGGACCGAGGATCGAACCCCGGCCGCCAGCATAGAAGTCTTGACACCTTACCCCTAGACCGCCAGGTCACCAATTACATTACCTTATTGTTTACCGCAACGAGTGCTATACCTGGACAATATATAAGTTTGTAATTGCGTATTTCAAATTTATTTGTGAAAATATTCCTTAAATATAGATTAAATAAGTCCGCGTTAATTATTATTATTATTATTATTATTATTATTATTATTATTATTATGGAGTTTGAGGTTCATGTGAAATTAATCACAATTAAAACAACAACTGAACCAAAGTAAGCAATTATTCGTTTTAGAAATGCCTTAATGTAGAATGAATGACTTTTTATTCTTAAATGGTGAAAATATTTATATATTATAACTAATATTATCAATTCAATTGCCTAGACATTTGATCATTTTGGTTAAAAGTTATTGATGTCCGTCAGATATTGTATGGAGATGAGACATTGTATTGGTCTAGGGCACAGCCAAGAAAACAATAGACACACCACCTTACCGGAGTTCCGCTGAGCTTCTTGAGACAGGTTCAGTCATTGGCCACTGGGGAACGCTAGATGCAGTCCTCAATGGCAATATTACTTCCAATTAAGATATTTTTAATCAACTAACTTTCACCATGTTCGCTGTAAAAGCTACAAGCGGAAGAGCAAGTTTCCAAGAGTAAGGGTCCGAACACAATAGTTTAGGTACCAGAAACATATAGGCCCTATTCATCCTTTTTAAATGAACAAACATTTTAAGGCAAGTTGGGGGAGGGGGGAGATCAACGCTAATTATACAAGTCTGAGCAGCCACGATGTTTGAACATAAGGTCTTATGAAAAATTACTTAATTAATTACTAGTGTGCTTACCATGTTTGTATGTCCTCCTAACCTTATGGCTTTTAAGCTCTTAAACTAATCTCAATCACTCGCATCAGTTAGTACGTGAGCTAAACAGCATACCATTAAAATCTAGGTTGTAGGTTTTGGGAATGACATGGTTTGAATCCCCGTTTGATGTAATTAAGGTATTAAACATGTTTTCCCCATCATCTCTTGATGCAAATGGGATATATTTCCTCTAAATTTTATCATCTTCATTCGTACCCCAGTGGTGTTATTATATGAAGACCATCCGGATAGATAGTTATAAATGGTGGAAAATATTAAACTAATCTCAACCCAACTTCAAATAAACATAAGCACTCAAAATAACATCTATGGGTTTAGTTTTAATCATTCCTTAACCCACTCCTTCAAGGCCCAAAATGTCTAATGTTTTCAAAACAAACAATAATGGACAAGTGTGCGATAGAAGAGAAAAAAAGCAATCCGCAGGTTATACTCCATTCACGGTAGGAATTACTCTCTGAAAGGTCTTTTTTCCTACCAATATCCTACTATATAATATATTTCTGGTAGGGAAAAAGGCCTTTCAGAAGTCAATTCCTACGGTGAATGGAATATATGTGGTTAGGCAGGTAAACTGAAATGTTACTATCGCGGGCAGCAGCTAGTAAAAGTATAAACCAGTAAATGATGCCCAATGAATACTCACTTAAGTTTTAGTTGTCAATTTCAGTATTATACCTATTAAATATATCAACCATGCATTTCTTCAGAAACTATAAATTCTTAATAGAAAATATTATTTTAATGCATAGGGGATAGATTTGAAAAAATTTATATTACTTTGGAAATGGAATCCTATTTACATTTTTTTTAATTTTAATTTGTCATATTTAAAATGAATCATTTTTCCTTAAAAAATGAAATGAAAAATCCACTGTGACTTAGGTTATACTCGTTTGAACTTCACGCATTTCTGCAACGTTATTTGAGTAGGAATGAATAGAGTACAATTGATAGGAAGTGAACAAATATTTTTGCCGGGGGAGAGAAACCATGTATAAAAATCATCCTCAGTACAACTGGCTGGATTTCGAATCCCAACTTTCCAGTCACCGTTAAATCAGATCATATGGTCCAGACTTTTGGTCAAAGCTCCCACTCATTTGGGTTCATAATAAATTAAATATTGATCTGTTATTAATGTCCCTGAGTTCATAAATTTTCAGGACAGAACTATCCTCAAAATGTAAAACTTTACATAGATGATATACAAAACATATCAAATTATCAATGCCCTTAGCGCTTTTTTAATGCTTTTAAAAATATCCACCGGATAAAAATGTGCTATATTTTATTAATACAATATATATATTATTAGTAATATATATTATTATTATTAGTAATATATATATAGTATTATTAGTAATATATATGAATATATAGTATTATTAGTAATATATATGTATATATAGTATTATTAGTAATATATATGTATATATAGTATTATTAGTAATAAATATATGTATACGTCTTAATAATATTCTAAAACTTTAAACTAACTAAATATATATTTTTTGTTATTATTTTTATTATAATATGACTAACTGTTATATAAAATACAATTGTGAAAGAAAGCTTATTAAAGGAGTAATGCGCTTAAGCTACAATAACTGTTTGTGCACCCCTTAAATACTAACACTCACATATATCTAGTTTCCTATTTAATCTCTCAACGTAGTAAAAATGGTTAGAGCGCAATAAAAATTGTTTTATTTTTAGTTAAATTTCGTTTTTCAAATCTCACTTTTCGGTGTTATTTCGTGTTTATTCAAAATCGCATGTTATTTGAGGTGTTTAAGAATTATTTACATATTGAGACAATATATATAACATTCACTATTGAAACTTTATATATTTGTTTTAAAATTCTTTGTCAATTTGGTCGGCATATCTCACAATTTTGTAGCCTAAAGTTAGCTTACACTAAAACAAAATACTAATCAAATTATAACATGGTCTAAATTTCTACTTAATTGCTTCTTAATTTCGTGTTTATTTAAAGATATTTTTGTAAAAGCGGTGTTATTTCGTTTTATATAAGGATTTCGTGTAATAAGACAATTTCGTTTTACTTCACTCTTCTAAAACATTGTAAATCATATCTAAAAACTATCAAAGGAATGAGTACTTAGCGTATAACCTGAACCGGTAGTAAGACGCGGTGCTAAATAATGATAATAATAATAAGTACTAGATTCTATCTTTGTATGGCACTTTTCGCTTTATCGCGTCTAACCATTTTTACGGGGCTCTATATAGTATAATCGGTGGACACAATTTCTACACAATCTTAAACCACTTTGAACTAAAAGCTCAATATCAAGTAAAATAATTACATTATTATTAGCACCGCGTCTTACTACCCTTTCGGAAATAATTACAATTTCAAATACTAAACACAATAAAATTAACCATTGGTAACTATGGAGGGTTCAAGATTACATATGAATAAATATCTATAGTGAATCAACTATGTATTAATATCCATAGTGTATTGTTACATGTTTAGTTTTTTACAAACCTAAAAATCGAATATTTATTGAAACATTTCTCGTTTTCTAAACCTATTATCCTGATTTTAAATAAATATGAAAATCAAAGTTTTTAAATCAACGTTTAAACCATACTATTGATGCCTTTGTTGCGCACCCCATTATTCCAAAACATAAAAAGATGCATCGCTTGATTCTTAGTGAAGGGTATGGTTAACTTAGAAGTTGGCCACTTCCCCATAAAATAAATGCTAAATAAACTGTTAAAAGTAGTTTACCTAGTCACTACTATTCAACACTAGAAATACTAGCACAGCTAATAAATAAGGATCCAAGCTAGTTCAATAAAAAAATGTTTTGGTGCACCACTCAGTTTTTCTCCCTCTTTTATCTTAAAATAAAGACATTTACACAAAACTATGAAGATTTATGTAACAAAATAATATTCATTGTTGCAGAAACCCTCCGTCATTATCATTTTCAAAGAGCTGTAAATACACATATATATATATCGGCTTATGGCTCAGATACTAATGTATTGGCTTTACATAAAAATATTTCAAATAAAAGAGTTTTATATTTAATAGTAAAGCATAATGGCATTGATAACTGATAAGTAATTTCTTATACCAAATAGTTGCGGGGATATAATCGAAACTAGAAATGTTCGCTTATGTAAAGCACCCTCAAAGTCACTTTCATGAGAAAAAAATATTAGTCATTTGGTTTCAAATGCTATATAGTGCCCAGATAAAAAAGATTGAATCAAAATTGTTAAAGTGAATTTCCAGAGATAGATTTTTTTCCTCTTTGAAACAGTATCTTATATAAATGTATTTGACCTCTGTACTCAATCTACTAGCGGATACAGATTTGAAACTATCTCAGAAATACAGGTATTTGGTCTCTGGACTCAATCTACTAGCAGATAGAGTTGTCTGAGAGACAGGTAATTGACCTAGGTATTCAATATCTTATCAAAGATATTCTGGTTTGGAACAAGCAATCTTAGACAGGAAATTGGCCTATGTACTCAATCTACTAGCAGGGATAGTAAAGCTAGAAACAGTCCGTTATGGACAGGCATTAGGACTCTGTACTCAACAGACTAGAAGAAATAATGTTCGAAACAATCAATCTCTCACAGAACGGTTAGTATTTTCAGTAGGTACTTATCTAACAGCGAGAGCAAGAGTAATGTTGTGTTTTAAGGCTGGCTAAATAAAAAATGTGAACCGAATATGCATATTTACTTAAAATATTTTAAATAAAATATCTTATATTGAAGCTTCTATTTGTACCTTGTGCTGAACCAATGCTCTAATTTATAATTAAATTAGAAAATGATGGGATAAAATGTTGGTTGGTGAAAGCGTAAAAGGACTTACATTTAAATTATGTTATAGATAAAGAATTGCCATAATTCCTAATAAATATTTTGGTATTTAATTTTCTTTTTTAAATTATGTGTAATACGAAACAAATAGCTCCGTTAAATAACACCATTAACGTAGGGTATAGTAGCCCCATGGCTTCTTTGGTGCTGACTGACAGCTCACAGCTGAGTGATGACAGTCAACATTTAGGTATATACCTAAATTTTGACCGTCAGAAGTGACAGCTGCTAAACACATGTTTTTGCAGATTATATGGTTCGGCGTAGGGATAAATAATTTGGTCTGGTAACTTTTCAAAGCTTTTAGCTGTCAGCTGTCAGTCAGCACCAAAGAGCCAAGAGGCTACTGTAGTCTAATATACACTCCGTTTACCTTGAAAAGTATCAGTCTTTCCTTGATGGCCATAATAGAAACATGCTATGAATACTTGCAACATTTAAACGAATGGTACATTTGTATTTTAATGTTTTATCGTTTATAAAATTATGTTAGTAATGCTGGATAAATTCTCTAAAGATAAACTTGCATACACCATCTCATTATATGTAGATAATGGATTTAAAGAATTTTAGTAAAACAACAAATATTCCCAAATAAAATTTTAGT
Organism: Timema shepardi; assembly: GCA_902151425.1. Classification (NCBI taxonomy): domain Eukaryota; kingdom Metazoa; phylum Arthropoda; class Insecta; order Phasmatodea; family Timematidae; genus Timema; species Timema shepardi. The sequence goes on along the minus strand of CABFVX010000276.1, from coordinate 39,792 downwards.
AAAATTGATTTATAAAATTTTCAATACAAAAGTATCCTATTTTTAACAAATTTTATTTTAATTATATTATCTATGAGAGACAAATTATTATTATTACTTTTGATATTAATACCATATTTTTGCTATAGCTGCAAGAGTATTTATATTAAGCCAGGCAATCCAACAAACACCTTTATAAAGACATATTGTAAAAATAAATACTGTTTACACTAATCACATTTATTCCCAATTTTGAGCTCAGTCTTTTTTAAAGTAACAGTCTTTTTCAAATCAACAGTCTTTAACACAATACAGCCCATTATTACTAGGCCAACCAGTAAAAATATCAGTCCAGGAGGATTATTGCCTAGTAATAAAGCTAGACAACACCCCAGTGTTTCAATGGTGAGTAAAATAAGTCCAATATACACAGCAAAGGTCAAATAATTTGATCTTATCTTCCTCGAAATGGTCTGAACATATGCACGCAGTTGTTCCAAGAAATGGAGTGCGTTTGGGTAAACACGAGAACTCTTCGTACAAAAATATGCCGGGAATTGTTTGATTTTATCCAAAGATGATGTTCTAAGGAAGTAGTGTTTTCGGCGCCAGGACCGTTCGCTCTTGAAAGTAGTGCCATCTTGCCTCGTCAATTCACTTGAGGACTTGAGAACACTCGTTGACACTGAAACCAAACAAAGGGTTATACGTTAATAATTATTAAAAGAATGGTAATTAGTGTGTTTTACTACTAGGCAAACCAAATGAATATGTTGAATTGAAAAATATTAGAAATATATCAATATGTATTTAGGAGATTAAAAAAAAAGCTACATGACGCTTTATTATCTTCCTCTGAATACCTTTTGGCCTATTGACAGAACTAAATATTTATTTTGTAAGAGTCATTTAAGACAATTACTAAAGGTTATTTACTATTAATGTAGTATATTATGTTTGGTTAGTATTGGGGTGATTCAATTTAAATAACAATATTTTATTTCTCTGCGCTTTATTGTGTATTCTCTGTGCTACTGCCATACTATATCTGTAATAATATATATATATATATATATATATATATATATAT
>CABFVX010000276.1:0-38668 GCA_902151425.1 Timema shepardi | reverse complement strand
ATATATATATATATATATATATATATATATATATATATATATATAAAATCACTAAACCATTCCCCGTTGATGTAAGTGATCTTAAATAAACTCAATATTTATTTGAATGGAATGTACGAATCTTAGACACATAACGATTGTGATGTTTAATCAATTACGCTTATTTTATTGTAAATAATAAACATCATACATCGCCTTTAAAGGAATATACCATAAAGGGGTGAATGGATTAATCAAATGCATGAATAATACACCAAATTTTATTTGGAGCTATTTACATTACCTTATTTTTTACTGCCATGAGTGCTATACCTGGATATAATATATGTAATTGAGTATTATCTCAATTTAATAGTGAAAATTTTCCTTACAAGTTACATCTCGATTAAATAAGTCCACTTTAATCATTCTTCTGGTTTTTGAGGTCCATGTGAAATTAATCGCAAGTAAAAACAACGCCTGAACCAAAGTACGCAAGTATTCATTTTTTTAAATGCTTTAATGCATTGACAAATTATTTTTTATTCTTAATGTTTAAAATATTTAGACTCTACTCAATACTATCAATTAAATTGCCTATAAATATGATAGTTTTGTCTAAAAGATATTGATGTCCGTTAGATGATGTATGGAGATGAGACATTGTATTGAGTCTTGGGCACAGGCAAGGAAACAATGGAGACGCAGCCCTACAGAAGTGCCACTGAGCTTCTTGAGAAAGATTCAGTCATTGGACATTGGGGACCGCTAGTTGCACTGCGCTAGTAGCACTTCCAATTGATTCACTTTCACCATGTTCGTTGTAAAAGCTACAAGCTGAACAAAGTTCAAATTAAGACTTAAATAGAAAATTCAAAGAAAGCTATAATAAAATATTTATATTTACAATTAAATGAATTGGATGGTTATAAAATTGATAAAGGAATTGAGTGACTATAATATTCATAAGATTGATTATATTATGCTTTTAATGAGCAAGAAAATGTCATGTATACAAATTTATTTTAATAAATTGTTATAACATCTTCAACTGGATTAAATTATGGGTTGATGACAAGTCTAAAATACACATATGACATATTAAAATATTATTTACAAAACTTGGGTACAATAAATTGATGACAACACCAAAGTTTTAAGATCAACAGTGTTGTAAAATAGATTATAAAATTAGAATTAGTAAGTTAACATCTCTTAATGAAGTTCAATAAAGTAGTTAAGTGATCTTGTACAACGATTTGAGGAATATAATTGTTTTAATTTTTAATTTTAAGGTTATGTATGAAATCTAAGTCTTATTTTGTTCCAGTCCCATTACTACTTGTGAAACTCGGCCATTAGAAGGATGCTGGTTTTTAATCTGCCAACATGTTTGGATATATAAATACCATAATCATGGATTCATAGTCGCCGTGCAGGACACAAAATGTTTTTATGACCAAGACAAGGAAATTTCTCCTTATCAGATTTCTCATTGAGAAATGTTAACTTACTAATTCTAATTTTATAATCTATTTTACAACGCTGTTGATCTTAAAACTTTGGTGTTGTCATCAATTTATTGTACCCAAGTTTTGTAAATAATATTTTAATATGTCATATGTGTATTTTAGACTTGTCATCAACCCATAATTTAATCCAGTTGAAGATGTTATAACAATTTATTAAAATAAATTTGTATGCATAACATTTTCTTGCTCATTAAAAGCGGAATATTATCAATATTTTGAATATTATATTCACTCAATTCATCTATCAATTTTAAAACCATCTAATTCATTTAGTTGTAAATCTATATATTTTATTATAGCAACCCTGAACTTTCTCTCTAAGTCTTAATTTGAATTACTACTATTCCTTACTTTAAACTACTTTAGAATATTTTCTAAAATGTTATGTGAAGAACAATTTTCCAAGAGAAGTGGTCAAAACACAATAGTTCAGTTACCAGAAGGCAGAAACATCTACCCCGGGTTCCCCCCCTTTCAATGAACAAACCTATTCCGCCAAGTTAGGCAGTCAACGTTGTGTATACAAGCTTGAGCAGTCACGATCTTTGAAAATAAACTCTTATGAAAAATACCTTAACCAATGACTAATGTGATTACCACGTTTGTCACTTCCCCCTCCCACCTTCTATATATATTTTAAACTCATAATCTAATCTCAATCACTCGCATCAGTTTAGCACTCTAACTAAACATAATGCTAATAAAATCTAAGAATTTAAAGAACATCGATTCTTTCTCTTTGAATCAGTCCCTCAAAGACGGTTATTTATTTGGCTCATTTACTCAAACTATTAGCAGATATAGTCAGATTTGAAACTATCTCTAATATATAGCTATTTAGCCTTTGTACTCAATCTACTAACAGATGAAGTTGGGTTTGAAACAGTCTCTCAGAGATAAGTATTTGTCATATGCTATTAATCTACTATCAAAATTAAGTTAGAAACAGTGATTCATTAACAGGTATTTTGTTTATGTTCTCAATCTACTAGCAGAGACAGTTGGGTTTGAAAGCCTATCATTGACATGTATTTGATATAGGTACTTAAACTACTGGTAGAGATATTGAGGTTTGAAAAATACTATCATAGACAGACATTTACCAGTATTTGGCCTTTGTACTCAATGATATATTTTCGTATGGCTTGAAAGACTCTTTCGTACAAATGTGTTTGGCATCGTTACTCAATTAACTGGCAGAGGAGTTAGGTTTGAAACAGTATTTCATAGACAGGTATTGAGGATTTCAAAATTTTATTCAAATAATATGTTTCAAATTTAAGTATAGTAAAAATTAGTGGCTATTTCAAAAAACTCAAAAGTAATTTTTGACTGCCAGTGTTGACAAAATTGTTTAGTCTATTAAAGAAGTACCGCCATTTTTCAAGTTAAAAAGAGTACATATAATATTCAAATGGCCACCCATTGAAACAAATTGATCCCAATATTTATATTACATAGTCTATTACCTTTTCTGAATTAGACCCATTTTAAATCATTTACTAACATCTATTTAATCTAATTAATATAAAAATAATTAAATCAAAATTAAAAATTGAAAATCTTTAGAATCTTTATGGATGACCAGTCTTAAAATTAAAGTAATAGTAATAATTTATTTGTGTCTGTTAGCTTACAAAAAAAACTTATCGTTAGGCTAGAAATTCATTTAATAAAATTTTGAGTCGATTGAGCCATCCATTAAAGTCTAAATTCGTTTTACATATACATTTTAAAATAGTTAGCTGTCAATTGGATTTTTTTAAATACCATTTCTTGTCAAAAAAAAATGAAAATATCCTAGCCCGTGCTTTATTTTGTAGGCCTCTAAAATGTTTAACTCTCAATGGTTTGTTAGTGTAAAAATATGCTTTTACTGAAATCATTTTCAAAATATTGTGTACAAAAAGTATTATATAGGTTTTTTATAGGTGTTATACATCCAATTTAGGACGATTTTTTTAAATGAAGTTCAAAATCTTTTATAATGAAAATTCAAATGTTTACTTACCTAAATATATGGCTTCTTTGGTGCTGACTATTTATATCTATTTATATGTATGTTTATATATATTTTTATATATATTTATATGTGTGTTATAAATATTTATATGTATGTTTAGACTATATATATATTTTCATATATATTTATATGTATGTTTAGACTATATATATTTTTTCATATATATTTATATGTATTTATATTTATATATAGACTATATAATATTATATATTACTTTTATTGGTTATCTATTGATTTGTTTGCTGTGTTGTCCTTTATTTCATGTGAGCAGGTACCGGTAGTCTTCAGAGAAGATAGAGCATTATTATTTTTGAAATATGGTTTTAATGTACGTTTATTGGTCAATTATTTTTACCAATCAATATAATGTATGTTTATTAAAAGTCAATATTTTGAATCATTTGAAATTAGTTCCACTTAAATTGTTAGTAATTAAAGTGAAGATTCTAGATTTCTTATTGAATAAAATTCTTCCTAATCTGATTTTACACAATCACAGACCTTCACAAAATCTTACTTATTTTTTCTGTTTGAATATACTATGGTAAAAAAAATCTCATTTGACCATATATATACCTTTAGGAAGGAACGGCCACGCAAAACCAGTCCTTAATGATGGAAGACACTCCAAATCCGGAAGAAGTCTTTCCTCAAAGGCATGCTGGATTTCTGTAACCAGAGTTGCCGTCATCGTTGCTATAGATCTAGAGACAAAGATAAATTCACAATAAAAAAGTTTATTTGATTAATAATTCATAAATAATACAGGCCCAAATTTAAGGGAGGAAGACAAGGGCAAACGCTCGAGAGCCTCCACAAGCTGTTAATTTTTAAAAATATATCTTATGACATTATACATCATTACAGTAAGAAAAGCTTGCGGTAGCTGTAAATAACTATGGGCAACAGTTTTTACCAAAACAAAAATTGTTCACTTTCATTTTATACCCTGTTGTCAGTTTTTCTGTTCCCTCACCCGCGAGTGAGAGAGCAATCAAAGAACCCCAATGCTAATACTTACTCTAGTAGACCTAAATTGGACCGAGGGACGTGAATGGTATTCACGTGAAATGGTTTCTATTCCAATATTTCTCAAACAAACAAACAACGCCTGATATGATTCTGAATTATATCCACAAATGCTGAATCCTATTTTTTATGTTCATGCTAGAGCCTGATACGTCTGGTTGAGGGCAGTAGGATTAACTCAATAATAGAGTGCCTCAAAATCATTTTGTTCAACTGAAAAATAATTTAATCCTAAATGCCCTGTCAAATTTCTAATTTTACTCGCTCAACCTTTTAAGCTAATCGAAGCAATAATAATTGTGGGTATGGTTAAAATTCCGTTGGGGACTGCTTTTGATATATATAATATAGACTAGAGCAAGTACATTTGGTAGTATAAAATTAAATGGCAGTAATATATTTGTTCATCAGTTATCTCTACGATTCTGTACATAATCAAATATCATGTATGATTATAATTTATTATTTTTGTATAACTCATAAAATTATTGAAATATGTTTAAAATATAATGTTGAGATATGTTATACTTGTTAACCTTAATTTTACATAACCTATTAAACATATAAACAAATTTTAAAACAGAACGCCCATTTGCCACTATTACTAAATCTATAAGTCTAAATCTAGTTCAGTCAGGCCCTCATCGGTGAAAGAGAAGCAGCGTTACTCTAGACGAATATTGGCTCAGTTTACTATATTTATCACCAATTTACAATCAATTTAGTTTTATTTTACAATAATATTGACGCTTGTTTGATCCTCCAAGGGAAGCGGTTTGTTTCATTGCGTACAATAGTAGAATTACGAGTGCGTCAACAATTGCAGCAGTGGCAGAGAAAAGTTGGTGTGTCAAAAATCATAAGTAATATTTTGAAGTGTAGTTTTTCGTCCGAACCTCTTGACGGAAAAGGGTAGATAACTGAAACAGGCAGACCCACTCCATTTTTAGGCGTAGCAACAAAAAAATTGACATTTCAATACTCAATTTTATTAAAGTGTTTATTAACTATCAGGGTGTTGGGTTGGTGGATAGTTGACCTTTCTATTTACTAATGATAATGGCTTGTAGAATAAATCCGGACTCAGTGTTATTAATAATATTTGCAAAGCTATTAAAAGAAATGCCAAAGGTCAAAATTATTTGCAGGCCACAACCCAAGACGTTGTGTTCCAGCTATGGCCTTCACTTTTATGTTGCAAGTTTCTACCATGACCATAACAGAATACTTTAACGTATTGTGCCTGAATCATTGATCCTTATACTATACTGGGTGGACATGAACACACACCTGGCAACGGATCAAAGCGTGACGCTGAAGCTTGTTGTCTGCTTGATTATGAGGGGACAAATCTAACAGTTTATTTTATTGTTCTTGGGTGAAAACATGTCTCTGGTGCATAAAACTGCTATTGTTTGAAAATAATAAAGTATTATAACACACTTTGGTGAAGAAACATATGCATTTAATGACATACAAACTAGTTTCATGGGTAATATTATACTATCTTTAAACTATTAAAATATATACCAGCTGCTATCCATCTCTGTTGTTTACATTCTGCTAAGGCTAAAATATAATTAAAATTGGCTATTAGCTGGGTTTTTTTCAGAATGAAATAAATAAACCATATTATAATGAAGGTTCAATAACTATGGCGAAATAAGATAGCTAACAACTTGATTTCATTTGTGTGAATGAAGCACTTTGTGTGGTAGCCTACATAAACTTATTAAAAAAAACATGTCTCGAGTTTCAAACTTGATTATTATGCTGGCCAAACCTTTTATTAGAATACTTATTTCACTTAACATAACATACATTGATGTATCTCATGTATTCATACAAATTATTTAACGATGCTGAAATGCCACATGGCCTTGTACGTGTGTAAGAGAGAAAGATATACCCTAAAATATACTTCTCTCTTACACAATAGTGTGTAGATGACAAATCAAAATTGTATTCTTAAGATGTCTGTTCAGTTTATGTATAGGCAGCCACTGGCCTATACTCATAAAGGATTAGCTAACTGCAGCGTTGCAAGCTCGTATTTTTTAAAAAAGTGATCAAAATCAACTTTCTTCCCCCTCAGTGGAACAAAGATAAAATATTCTTTTCCAAACGACTTTTTACATCCGAGTACAAAGGCTAATGCGCATAAAACTAAAATCTAGGTTATTTTAAATCATTTTATTTAACACGTACTACAAATATATGGACTTTCCTAAATTCGTGATATAATCTATAAGCGCTATAGGGTGACCTGGCGGTCTAGGGGTAAGGTGTCAGACTTCTATGCTGGCGGCCGGGGTTCAATGTTCGGTCCTGGTACAGATTTATCTGATTACCAAACCCTTGCTTCACCTCTGACAAGACATCTTGTGAATGTGAGGAATGCCAGGCCTCCACCGTGGTTCGGATTCCACGTTAAACTGTAGGTCTTCCATTTCATCTCACAATCACTCTACCATTACACATTAGCGTAAGTGCGTATAACCCGAACGGGTAGTAAGACGCGGTGCTAATAATGATAATAATAATAATAATATAAGCGCTATAATGTTTCAAATAAATATATTAAACACCTCGATCTTTACACACAGCTAAATTGACCTATACACATTCACATCCCTCACCTAAATCCATACAAAATTAATAGAGCTATAAATAACTTCTTAAATAGGTTTTGTATTCTTACGGCAGAGGGGGGAGCTAATTTGTAAACATTGATCAACTGTTATATACACTGTTATAGACACATCGAAAAAAGATGAAAATCTCTGTCTACAAAAGAGTATAATAATCTTTTTCAGTTTAAAAAGAGCTGTATAAAGTATTAGTATATATATTTGCTTATAGCTCAGAAATTAATGGTTTTATAAAGAAATATTCCTAAAAACCTTTTACTATTTTTATTAGTACTACAACTTTACAATGATAGGTTATTTAGTAAATCTAATATTTGCAGAAATATGATCAAAATTATTCAATACCGCTTTTGTAAAGTACTCTTAAAGTCCCTTTTCGTGGCAAAATTAGAATTTCCGTTTTATTTGTAATTTTAATATACAAGGTTTAATCAAAATCTTTATAGCGGATTTTGAAAAATCTTTTTTTTTTCTTTTTACCCTCATTAAACTACTCTTAGTGTTAAGGTTAGATATCTCATTCCAAAAATTCCATCGGGAAACCTTATGAAAAACCTATATAAAATGGTTTCGGCTCTAGGCTGAGATCAAGACACACAGACGATAGTAGCATCGCACCAACCACTTTTTCATTTTGAGTGGGTCATGAAACGTCAACATTTATCAAAATATCAAGTTCAACATTTTTTAAGATCACAATACTTCTCTCTACGAGGGGTCGAGAGAAAGAAAATATATTGAACAAATGGAAGAAGTGAGAATTTAATATAGTATTCATTTACTTGACATGAATCTAAATATTATTTGTTTAAAGTAATTGATATTTTTTAAATTAAATTATGTTCCAAAAAATAAAATAAAAATTTAATTTTAAAAAAGAAAAACTCTATTTATATTATTTTATTCTAATGTATAATGCATTTAAATTGTAATATTTAAATAGAAATATTTCAATTTACTTTTTTCACGTCATTTGGAATTCACACAAAAAATTATTAAAGATTTATCACCTAATAAAATAGTTTACCCAATTAAAATATTTGCATATATCTTAGAAATAAATGATAGGCTTGGCACTAGGTATTAAAATCAGTTTAAGAGCAAAATTATCACTCCAAAATAACCAAATCTAAAGCAAAATTAAGAAGAAATCTTAAACTAGTTGAAAAATGACACCCGGAGACGGGAATTTAACCCAATACTAAGTGTCAATTTTCAACAAATTTAAATTAATTTAATTATGGTCACCTCTATAAGAATATTTCCTTAATTACTTCGATTTACACCTTATGTGTTAATATTCATAATAGATTTCATCAAATTTTTACATTTTCGATTAAGACCTTGAGATAAATTTCTTCAATCTTATCATATTATTTATAGTTTATAAGAATAATAATATAAAAACAGTCTATATAAGTTTAATTTCCGATTATATAAATAAATCTACCACATTCTTTCTTAACTTTAATTTACTACACTAGCTTATTTGTGTGGTGGATTAAAAGAGTTAACAATTTATGAATTAATTATTTTTGATTGGTTTTTCAGCTGCCATTTGTTAGTAGTTTTATGGACTAATAACTAAAAGTTTGTTCTTTATTCCCCCCTATAGCAGACGTACGAGTCGACCTTTGACGATTTTTCTGTAGTTTATCGGACTTAAACATAAAAATTAAGACAAGGCCCAATATTTGTGGATATAGTTTATGATATCTTTAAGAGTTGTTTGTTTCAGAAGTTTAGTAATGGAGACCATTCTGAGTTGATACAATTCAGGATTTGCGGATATATTTCACATAATTCTATTGGATACCACTACAAATTTTTATTAGGGTTATTTGTTTGAGAAATGTTGGGGGGGAGACCATTATACTTGGATAAAATTCGGAATTTTGTGGATACAATTTAAGTTGATATAGTGCAGACATTTTTTTGGTAGTGCTTGTTTGAGAAATCTCGTAATGGAGGCCATTCCAAGTGGATACAATTCAGGGTTATGTCAATATGATTTCAGTGGCTACAGTCAGGGGTGGATACAGTATTTTGATAAGGGGGAGCACGGCCAGGAGTTTCGTGAGGGTGGAGGAGGCCACTCTCTCTGGACCAGTCCGGGGGGTAGTTCCCCCTCAAGAAATTTTGACCGAAAAATCCTTCAAAATTTGAAAGTAAAGTTGAAAGTAATTTAGAAATTAATTAAAAAAGTTTAATAAAATCATACAAGTCCACTGTTTATTTAAATTTTTATTATTTTTGTTAATTAATATATGTGTTAAAAATGTAAATTGATTATAGGCCGTGATTGACACGCAAAACAACTGACTAGTATTATATTATATGAAAGTATAATTAGTAGTGACTATGGCATAGATTTAATTGTTTAATTATTATTGTTAATTTTAACCCAGAAAAAATATTATTTAAAGGAGAGCCCAGGCCTGCCGTACCCACCTCTGGATCCGAGCCTGGATACGGCTCAAGATTTTCACTAACGTTTTTTGTTTGGGAAATGTTGGCATGGAGACCGTTCCAAGTGTATACACTCAGAATTTTGTGAATATAATTCCAATAACTTATGTGGATACAAGCCATGATTTTTAGTTATATTGCTTATTTGATAACATTTTGAATGGAAACCATTCCGAGTGGATACAATTATTCAGTCGCCTCAAATCAACTGTGCTAACCCCTCGGTAACGAGAATAGTTAGGATGGTATCACTGAACCAGTACTGTACTAAAACTATAGAGGATTTCTATGTACATTAAGGCAACTGGATAAGCAGAATGGAGCTGGAATCTATTAAATTTGTTGGCATCTTTATAACCAATATTTGACAGAAGCAGAAAAGATTGAAATAGGGTATACTAGACTTGTAATTGGTTGATCTCTAGTCATGGAGTCAGTAAGGATGTATATTGTGAAACTCATAAAATTATATTCAGCCTCATTAACCAAAAATCAATTGTAACAAGTAAAAGTAAACCCGTGTTTCTTAACATTATGGTTGTTTTCATTACCCCCACAGGCATGAGTTGAGTTAAAATAGGGTATTTAAAAAATGTAATTTGGATCACATACCACCAACAATTAATACAATAAGGACAAAACCATTGGTTCTGGGAGCTGAAATTTGCATCAGAAACCACCAACAATAGTATAGGCTACAAGCAGGGAAAAAAACCATTGGCTCTTGGATCGGCTATTTCCATAACAAACCACCTACAATAGTATACCAGACAGATAAAATCATTGTCTCTTGGAGATGCTATTTGCATAACAAGCCACCAACAATAGTATACCACAGGATATAACCATTGGCTCTTGGAGCTGAAATTTTCATCACCTAGCACCAAGACGGGTAGACAGACAGGAAGAAACAAGGGTTTCTTAGAGCTGTAATAATATTCATCACAGACTCCTATATAGGTGGACAGACAAGATTACACAGGTTCACTTTTGTCGCCATTCCCAATGACTACTAGCTTAAGTGGAAAGTTTGGATGAAGCAAGGGTATCTTAGAAATGCAATATATATAAGTACTTACGAGGATAAGGGGGACTAAATCATTGTCTGTTTTAATTTTAACCAGCCTTAATAAACAATAATCCAAGAGTAAATGCCTAAATAACTAGATTATATTCAAACTGCAACCAGCAACACCAACCAATAACCTATGTCAGCGTCTGGATAAAACAACGTCTCTTAAATAATTAGCTACCCTCAAAAGGCTATAAACCATGAGCAAGATTATAATAAATCAAGCGTATTTAGAAGTGCTTACAGCCTTCATAACTTACCACCAATCCTTGGGACTGGGATAGTTAAAAAAGATTCTTACCACTGTCATCAGACTCGTTAGCCTATATTAATTGAATATTTTAATGAGGATATTCCAATTTCAATTAACTTATCTTGCCACTGCATGGGTAAGGATTGAATTAGACAAAGGTATCTCTTAATCCAATCAGATTTAGTAAATATTAACCAAGGGGAGAGGTAGAATTAAACGAGTGCCCCTTATAAATGTAATCATCCTTAGTAAATACTAACCAGAGTATAAAGACAGAATTAAACGAATATCCTTTATAAATGTAATCAGCCTTAGTAATAAATAATTAGAAGGCATAATTAAAGGAGTGTTTGTTATAAATCTAATCAGCCTTAGTATATACTAAACAGAGTCTTATGTAATAAGGCTCAGTAACCTCTAATCTTTTAGTATGGAGAGGTTGAAAAGAGTATCTAAGATATGTAATCAGCCTTACCACACGCTGTAATATGTGGACAGTAGGAATGTGATCAAATCAATTTTTAAAACTGTAATTTTTTTTATTTAGCACCGCGTCTTACTACCCGTTCGGGTTATACGCTTAAGTACTAATTATACTAATGGATTAGGAATTGGGAAGTTTGAATTTAGAGGGAGTGAACCCGTAGTTGCGTGAAAGGAGATTGGAGAGCCATTTAGGAAAAATCACCCTCAGTTCACCGGACTGAGATTCGAAACCTCGATCTCCCCGTCCTCAGTAGTCTAGCTCAACACGACAAGCGCGTTAGCCAACTACGCCACCGAGGCGGGCTATAACTGTAATTAAATGTTATTATTTTATTTTTGACTTCGTGTATCACTACCCGTTTGAGTTATGCACTTATGTACTACTTATGATAATGGTTTTGGGGACTAGGAAGGCTATATTAAGAGTAAGTGTACCCGCATTTGCGTACGGATAGTTGAAAACATTTTGAAAAAAATTAACACATCCGACCTAGAGATCCTAATATATTATCACTGTAATAAGCTTCAATGTCAGTTATTCACGTAGAATCTATTTTAGATGTTTAATTGTCTCGTTAACTAGCCACTAAGATAAATCGAATAGCAGATCGAATCAAGAATATCTTAAAACTGTAATCTACAACACTTACAACTACATGCATACGTGGACAGACGAGATTAAACCAGGGGCTTTTATAAAAGTAATCACTCTTACCTATCAAATTGAAACCAAAGTTAAAATAATTTTAAACCATTCCCATTAATTGATTATCTAATGTCACTGGCCAAATATTATTATTATTATTATTATTATTATTATTATTATTATTATTATTATTATTAGCACCGCGTCTTACTACCCGTTCGGGTTATACGCACTTACGCTAATGTATAATGGTAGGGTGATTGTGAGATGAAATGAAGGACCTACAGTTTAACGTGGAATCCGAACCACGGTGGAGGCCTGGCATTACCCACATTCACAAGATGTCTTGTCAGAGGTGAAGGAAGGGTTTGGTAATCAGATAAATCCGTACGGGACCGAGGATTGAACCCCGGCCGCCAGCATAGAAGTCTGACACATTACCCCTAGACCACCAGGTCACCCACTGGCCAAATAAAACCAGGGCAATTTTGACAACTTTTTCTCACCTCACAATAGGCATGCGAAGGTTTAATCATGGTCACTAAGAAAATGTAGTAAGCATTTCCATCCATCACCCCATGGTTAAATTCTGGATTAAACCTTAACTTTTACCACTGTAATGAGCATCGCCATATTCTTATCGAAACTGGCCAGAATAAATTTCAAGTTGCTTTGAACGTTAAAGATCATTACTAACAACAACCAAAGAAATACAACTTCGGTGGCCGCATGGTCCAGGGCACTACTCTCACAATAGACTAGAATACAGATAATGGGGAGATAAGAGTTTCAAACCTAGGTTGGGTATACTGAGAGTGGTTTTTCAAAAATTGTTTTCCACTTTCCTTCTACGCAAATGCGTGTACACTTACTCCAAATATAACCTTCATAATCCTTAAAAACATTAGCATAATTAGTACATGAGTGTATAACGTGAACGGGTAGTAAGACACGCTGCTAAGAAAAAAACTACCCAATAGTATGCAGTGTGAAAACAGGGTCTCCATGAGTTACAATAAAGCTTATTGATCACTTATCCATGAGTTTGACCAGAATTAAGCTTTGGGTTGATAGAAATAGAATAAACAAGCTAAAGCTCGGGACTCCTGTCCACTAAATGCGTCACTTTAACCAATAACTCACGAGTTAACGCAAGATGCAACCCACGAGTATAAATAGGATGTAACCAGGTTTTCTGTCTATGAAATTGGCCATATAACCAATAGATCACGAGTGCATGCAAGATGCAACCCACGGGTATAAACAGGATGCAACCAGTTTTCCTGTCCATTAAATTGGCCGTCTAACCAATAGATCACGAGTGCATGCAAGATGCAACCCACGGGTATAAACAGGATGTAACCAGTTTTCCTGTCCATTAAATTGGCCGTCTAGCCAATAGATCACGAGTGCATGCAAGATGCAACCCACGGGTATAAACAGGATGTAACCAGGTTTCCTGTAGATGAATTTGGTTACGCTAACCAATAGCTCACGAGTGTACGCAAGATACAACACAAGTGTATAAACAGGATGTAAGCAGTTGTCCTGTAAAGGAAATGAGCTACTCTAACCAATAACTAACGAGTGTATGCAAGATGCAACACACGATGGTAAAAAAAATGATGTAACCAGATTTCCTGAACATGAAATATGCCACTCTAACCAATAACATACTAGTAGAAGTGTGTATAGCCTTAACAAGTTCTAAAAAGGGTGGTGATAAAAAAAAAAGCAAGCAAGAGGAAAACCATGGGTATAAACAGGATGTAACCAGATTCCCTCTAACACGAAATTTGTCACTTTATCTAATAACATGAGAGTGTAATCAAAATAAAACTGTGATCTCCTGATTATGTAATTAGTCTATTTAGCCACTAGCCTGTGAGTATGACCAGTGTTGAACCAAGATGTCCCAAGCATGAAATTGCTTACCCCCCCCCCCCCTTCACCTCCTTCCTATACAAGTAGTAACGAAATGGATTATGTAAATGACTAATATTTAATTGAAATATCCTTACCTTTGTTCAGTCTCCTCTCCACCTAAAGTCTAAAATTAATACAATGTACCAAAATAAGTATACAGGCGATAAACAAAATGTTTATGTTGCCAGTTTATAAATTCTGGAAATAACCTCAGCTTCAGTTATGCCTGCCATGAACTCAAGGATCACTAGTCACACTGATAAATGACAACTAAGACATCTGAAAGTCTACACACAACTGCAGTTATTAAGGAGACTTTCATCACCCCTAGCGGCTATCTGTTTCCCTTCCCCTCCCGCGCCGCCAGTCACGTGATCACTTCTATTAACCCTTACAAAGTGTTGATAACCCTGTGTGGTATTAGTGAACACTAGCATTAGTTTGACGATCAAATAAAAATGCAATGGTCAGATGAAAATAAAAATCGAATCAATGGTTTTGAAAGGTATTGATTGCTTAACGCAACTAACATGATCGATGTCCACCTCTGGCTACAGAAAGAGAGTAGAAAAATTACTCTTGTGAAGTAGCACCGCTTTGAAATTTTAAACTCTTGACAATGACATATTAAGCTTTGGTGATATTTAGTTTTACATTAGTTTTGTAACTTGTTTTTAAAACACCACCCATCAGTGGAGGATTAATAAGTTTTAAACCCACCAAGCTCAACCTGATTCTGAGACTTCCCTATAATTTAAAATATTATTTTTAAGATTTTAATCCTTATATGGGAAATGAGAAACACAGTATTTATTATTTTTCAAATAAACAAAAACGCATACATATAAAAAAACACATATTCGTGTAATCTTAAAATAAAATCACATTGTTCACTGCTTTTAGTATTTTTAGTATTCAATTTTCTTCTTGTGCATATTTAATAAAATTAATAACTTTATATATTTAATTTCAATATCTTTTTCATTTTTCGTCGCCTTAAAACCTATGTTAAATACGTGACATCCGCTTCGGTGGCCGCATGGTCTAACGTGCTACTCTCGTGTTGGACTAGACTGCGAAGACAGGAAGATCAGGGTTCAATCCCGTTAGGGTGCACTAAGGGTGATTTTCCTAAATGGTTTTCCACTCTCCCTCAACGCAAATTCGGGTGCATTTCCACTCAATTAAACCTCCTAATCCCTAACCGATTAGTGTAATTAGTGCATAGACGTGAAAACCAAACGGGTAGTAAGAAGCGGTTCTAAAAAAAAGTTACATAAATATTGTTTTTGGTAGTGTCCTCTGTAATTTCCGCCCTTACTTAGCACAGCACGATTTCCTTAAGAGAACAAGTGGCCTAGAATTTGTGTCGCTTCATAGCGATTATGAATAATAATAATATTAGCACCGCGTCTTACTGCCCATTCGGTATTTACGCATTTAAGTACTAATTACGCTAATGGATTAGGAATTGGGAAGGTTGAATTAGAGGAAGTGAACCCACATTTACGTGGAGGGAGAGTGGAAAACCATTTAGTAAAAACGACTAGCGCGTTAGCCAACTACGCCACCGAGGCGGATCATAGCGATTATGGCTTCTTAGGAGAGTGAAATGGGCTATCCAAGACTAGGAGGGTAATTCTGGCTCCATAGAAGAGTGCAATGGGCTATCCAAAACTAGGAGGGTAATTCTGGCTCCATAGAAGAGTGCAATGGGTTATCCAAAACTAGGAGGGTGATAGGGGCCTCATAGGAGAGATCAATGTGTAAGCCAAGATTAGGAGGGTGATTGTGGCTCCATAGGAGAGTGCAATGGGTTATCCAAGACTAGGAGGTTAATTGTGGCTCCATAGGAGAGTGCAATGGGTTATCCAAGAATAGGAAGGTGATTGTGGTTCCATAGGAGAGTGCAATGGGTTATCCAACACTAGGAGGGTGATTGTGGTTCCATAGGAGAGTGCAATGGGTTATCCAACACTAGGAGGGTGATTGTGGTTCCATAGGAGAGTGCAATGGGTTATCCAACACTAGGAGGGTGATTGTGGTTCCATAGGAGAGTGCAATGGGTTATCCAAGAATAGGAAGGTGATTGTTTTTCCATAGAAGAGTGCTATGTTTTATCCAAGAGTAGGAGGGCCTGGTTCCAATGTAGTTGGTGAGTTTGATAGGTTTGTAAGACTCTGTTGAAAATGAAATAACATCCTGATAGTTTTGGAGGATCTCGTATCGCTCACAACACCACCTGAATAGGAAATACGCTAGTCTATTTTTCCACAAATCTTTAGAGCTATTTATTCGCTCGACCCACCTAGGCACAGCAATATCCTTATTGTGTTCTATTTTGTATTAATTATCAAGACATTAACCGTGACAGAAAAAAAATATCTTGAGTCCCCTGTGATACTGAGGCCTCAAACAGGCTCTTCTTGCGCCTGTGCGGTTATCTGACATTGCCACCCATATAAAGTAACTAGCTAACATATTTGGTGGTTCCAAGTAAAAACAAGCTTGGGTTGTTATAAGACATAAATAAATATAGTGAGTTTTGCATCACACGTTAATTTATAACATTTTAAAGCTTATTATGTTCATGTCTCATAAAACCCAAATTTTATTTTTTATTCAAAATAGTAAAGATGGATGACGTTTAAATTTATGTATTAAAATAAAAAGAAACACATTATTAATGTATACTAAAGTTTTCTTTTCAACGCTTACAAATAAATGGGTATCTGTTGGCTAGCCATTGAATAGAATTGGCGAGGGAATGCATCCTTATTAATGGTAGGAAGAGTGGGACCATTTAGAGAAAAAATGCTTTTGTTCATTTTGCTGGTATATGAACCCTGACCTCCCCATCACTGGTGAAACAGATAAGAAGAAACGGCCCCCTTTATCCACGCGTTCACCGGTGTGGTTTGTACCAAATGAATATTCTAAGTGGATGATGATGTAAAAAAAATAATTATTAGTGGTAATAAAACTATTGTTTATTGTTAAAGCTTAAAATTCAATATTGGTACTACATCATGAAATTGAAGTCAACACTTTGATCTGCTAATATCTCCAAATGTGGGTATCTGGGTGGTACTAGATTCAGAGTTTTATTAAAGAGGGGGGGAGGAAGATTACGGGATCAAACACCCTACGAAGAAAAACGTGGGCTTTAAAAAAATATGAAGGGAATTTCTGAATGCAATAAGAATTTATTTCATAATTTAAAAAATCCTCCTTCGTTTTTTTGCAACACATCCTGTCTTAAAGGCATCCCCGAAACGCTATTTTTTTACAATTCAATGGATGAAGACCGGTCGACAGGACTAGCTCTGATATTGTATGTTCACCTTGAAATAGATATTGAGTCACAAGACGTTATTACACGTTTAGTGAAGCAAGGACCTGTAATATCTTCTTCGTAATAATATATAAGAGTATAACATTCACTCTCGGGCTGTAAGATATGACTATTTGATTAATAAATTTTTTGTCTGTTCGTCCCCTCCCCCCTGCTTCCGAACATTAATCCTGGATACGACCCTGTTACAAGTTATTGAACAATTGAATGAAGAGATCATAGGCCTTTGAGAACAGTTTAAAAGAGTTAAAGATTCGAATATATACAACAATGCCTGCTGAACACATTCTAATGATTCGTTGGATCGGAGGAGTCATCGTCATTGTAATGACAATACGAAGTCAATAATTTGATTACCGCTCAGCTCAAGAGGTTGATTGAACAGGATGAACCTTCCCAGATCTACTTCGTTCGATAGAAAGGTGGAGGTGACCTGGCGGTCCAGGGGTAAGGTGTCAGACTTCTATGCTGGCGGCCGGGGTTCAATCCTCGGTCCCGGCACAGATTTATCTGATTACCAAACCCTTCCTTCACCTCTGACAAGACATCTGGTGAATGTGGGGAATGCCAGGCCTCCACCGTGGTTCGGATTCCACGTTATACTGTAGGTCCTCTTTTCATCTCACAATCACCCTACCATTACACATTAGCGTAAGTGCGTATAACCCGAACGGGTAGTAAGACGTGGTGATAATAATAATAATAATAATAGAAAGGTTTTTAAATGCGTACAAACAAACTAATCAAGCAGATTATAACGATAATGTTCAGTCAGATCTAAAAGAAACCTTCTATACACACGTAGATTAAAACAGTGATGTCCGTTCAGGTCTTGTTTTGTTTATTTATACTCTAGAAATGTCAGATCATGGCTGGCCTTACAATTCAGTAGTAACTTATGTTAATATAATTCTAGGTATTATAGTTTGAGTAGTACATATTTTAAATAAATTAAAGTTTACAGGCTGTAGCCTGAAACGGTTTTTCATCTAAACCAAATATTTTCTACTACAGGCGTGCTAGGCCTTTTGTAGCTTCAAATGCCTTAAAATATAACTTAAGACTAGGATAGAGTAAATTCAAATTTAACCAATAATAAATTTTTCAGCCACATTGGCGATTGAACCCGTGACCTTTCGCTCAGTAGGTAGACACGCTATTGACTGAGCTAAGGTATCGAATTTTAAAATAAATATTAATACTTAATCTTAAAACTAATTTCTAATAGGTTACTATTATTCGACAGTTTTGAATAAACATTTGATGTTCAATTTTTAAAATGTTGGTTGCCCAGCAAATTATTCTTCCACCTTTTCTGGAAATATTCACGGATTTTAAATATTTAAATTCTTCTGGTACAGCATTCTAAACCCTAGCCTGTTGAAATGTAAATAGTTTTTCAAAGTTTCTTGTCCGATTTTTGGGTACTTGTAGAAAAGCTCTATTTCATGTTTTAAATTCATGTATTAAAGATATTTTGGTCAGTTCTGAGTAGAGATAAGAGGAGCATTTTGATTCTATAATTTTATAAATCTGTGAACTAAAACTCAAAAGACATCAGTTTTGCATATTGAAACACTTTAAGGTTTTAAGGTAATTGCTAAATTGATCATATTTTTTTAGGTCAGAAATAAACCTTAAACAGGAATATTGGATTTTTTGGATTTGCTGGGGTTAAGTTTGTATTCATGCAAAGAATAGGTTCTGAGGGTTAATCAAAGTTGTACAGGACCAATGATTAACATGAGGTTGATTTTACGTCATTTGGTAGAATGTGTTTGAATTTATATTATTATTATTATTGTTATTATTAGGGTGACCTGGTTACCTAGGGCTAAGATGTCAGACTTCTGTGCTGAGGTCCGGGGTTCAATCCTCGGTCCCGGCACAGATTTATCTGATTGCCAAACACTTCCTTCACATCTGACTAAACGTGTATTAATCACAATTTGTGAATGTGGGGAATGCCTGGCCTCCACCGTGGTTCGGATTCCACGTTAAACTGTAGGTCCTTCATTTCATCTCACAATCACCCTACCATTACACATTAGCTTAAGTGCGTATAACCCGAACAGGTAGTAAGACTGATAATAATAAAAATAATAATAATAATACTGCGTCATCTTACAACCCTCCTACCATTACAAAATTAGCGTGCGTATAACCCGAACAAGTAGTGTTACGCAGTGCTAATAATAATATTATTATTATTCGTCTTATTACCCATTCGGGTTATACGCACTTACGCTAATGTTGAAATAGTAAGGGGATTGTGAGATGAAATGGTGGACCCAAAGTTTAACGTGGGATCCGAACCAAGGTGGAAGCCTGGCGTTCCTCACATCACAAGTTGTGATTAATACAAGTATTGTCAGGGGTGAAGGAAAGGTTTGGCAATCAGAAAAATCTTTGCCGGGACCGAGGATTGAACCCAGGAACCCTAGCACAGAAGTCCGACACCTTACTCCTAGACCACCAGGTAACCTTTGAATTTATAGTATTGCTTTAAACACTAATACGATTTGTGTACACAAGATGAGATATGTTTTCCCCACATTAGGTTTTCATCAATTACTACTCCTACATTATTATAGTGCTTTACTCTGGGTAGCGACACACTATCAATCTGTATGATTGGATCGACACACATTCTTTTAAGCAGAGTATCACTTCCTATAAACATGTAAGTACATTTGCTAACATTAAGCTTCGGGCTGTTTACGTTGTACCAATCCGACAAAGTGCTTTGTTCTTCATTTATACCTTTCACTACATCATAAATATCTTCTGGTGCAAATGAAACTTTTTAGTGAATTCTAAACTAAAGTATATTAAAACATTAATGTTCTGTACTCTCGCAAAATACTGGTTTGCCGTTGACGTAGAAGTCGGGGATCGAAACCCAGACGGATGTTATAAGGGCATATACGGCACTACAAGTTTTTCTAACCAGTACGATTGATGACCATCCACCTATATCCTTCTTTATATCTTATACTCTGTAATTCTTATTTAATCCCAACAATCATATTTAAAAGCCATATTAAATAAACTCACTTTTCTCTTTGGGGGCTCCACCCCCAAACCCCCAGTGGGTTATCTTTGCAAGTGGATGTAAACTAATGTAATTCCAGAGCCGTTTTTTGATAGGCCTTACCGTTTAGCCACAAGAGACCTACAAAGAAAGGTCCACGCCGACTTTAAAGCTGCTCAGCCATTTTGAATTATTTTTCGGGGGTTGAAAATAATTTTTTTTAACTTTTTAGAAATTTCACGTCAGTTACAGGCTATAAGCGAGAAGTTTGCCAAATTTCAAGTTTCTAGTTCATCTGTAAGTGGGTTAACATTAATGTCAGTGAGTCCGCCAAGTGGCTTTATAGTAAAATAAAATAACTCTTTTTACTATATACCACTGCTGACAGTCACTGCCTGCATGTTTACATTATGTACACTCACATTTAAAAAATACAAAACATATCCTACATTTTTTGCAAACAAACAAAACTTAGGAACTCGTTGGGTAAAAACCGAGCACAGTAACAACTGAAACAGGAGTGGCAGAGTATGGGGTTGGTTGAAATAAGGATCACAATAATTGTAATCAATTATTGATTGAGAAATCAAAAAACACATTGACTAGGACCTGCCAAGAGTTTTGTTGGTTGGCCCTATAATTTGCTTTACTATTATTATTATTAGCACCGCGTCTTACTACCCGTTCGGGTTATACGCACTTACGCTAATGTGTAATGGTAGGGTGATTGTGAGATGAAATGGAGGACCTACAGTTTAACGTGGAATCCGAACCACGGTGGAGGCCTGGCATTCCTCACATTAACAAGATGTCTTGTCAGAGGTGAAGGAAGGGATTGGTTATCAGATAAATCTTTGCCGGGACCGGGGATCGAACCCCGGCCGCCAGCATAGAAGTCTGACACCTTACCCCTAGACCACCAGGTCACCCAATTTGCTTTACTGATTACCTAAAACTGTCAACTGGTTTTGTTTGATTGTTTTCCTGTGAACAGCTTAGATTGTCGAATTGTCTTGGGCGTCATTCTCACAATAGACAGGCCTGCTGGTGGAGGAAAGATCTGGGTTTGAATCCTTATCAGGTGTACCAAGGGTATTTTTTCTTATACGATTTCCCAAATTTATTTTATGCAAATGCGGGTACACTTCTTCAAAATCCATACTTTATCATCCCTAACCCACTATTGTAACTAATGCATATACGTATAATCAGAACGGGTTGTAATACTTGCAGCTAAAGAAAAATTAAATTCTACCTCCACGTAAATGCGAGCACATTTCTCTAACTTTTACCTTCTTCATCCTTATCCTGTTAGTATAAACATCAGGACAACCTGGGTAGGTAGTAAGACGAGATTAACACAAAACATATTCGTACTCTACGAGTACTAGGTGTATATTCCACTTGTTCCCGTTTGATGTTTTAATGTGTTAAAATGGCAATATGATATTAGGGAAAGTTTAGGAACCCTTAATTGCGTAATTGTCAGAATAAATTATCACAAATATCGTTCTTTGATTAATAATAATGTCAAAGGAGTATTCAATATAGCCGTATTTTAATTACTCTATAAAACACCGATCGTGTGATCCTCTCTATCTCACTTTATGTTGTGTTTATCCATTTGGTCAACCCCTATTCATTTGACTTTTTTAATTTACGATTTTTTATTCGTGGGTAAGATTTTTGTATTGTTTAATGTATGGCATGAATACATTATATTAGTTTTGATTTGTTTTGTTTCTAGTAGGTGTACGGGACGGCTTAATGGCCCTTCGTTCTGGTAGTTAGACTCTTGAGGTCCAAACCCTGCGGCGATCATTTGTGTCGGCATCCGTTCATCCTTTCTTGGCGAAAGTTGCTCTGATACCAAGTTATGAAGAAGTGTTGACAGCTAGACCCTGCCACTTAATGATCAGGTGGACTGATTTCTAAATCACCTTGAAGGGTACGTTTGTCAACAGCTTGTTGTACATCGCAGTTAGAAATATCACAGGTGATTTCCTCCTTCTGCTTGTGATGACGCTGGCATTGGCACGTTTTTATCTTTGAAAATGGTTTTGCTAAAGTATCGAATCTTATTGTTAGAACATTTATGACAAAGCTTATTTAATTTATTATGGTGAAATTATCGTAGATATGACCATTTTTGTTTGAGATTATTATGGATATTAAGGATACATTTTGCTATCCCGAAAAAAAGGGGGCGTAATGTATTTTATTCCTTGTATTTCTGTATGTCTCTACCAGGGAAAAAACAGTTTAATGAATTTTGTTTGAGTATCAGATTTTTATTTAATCGCTTAAGCGATATTGTTCATACGAAATATTAGAGGTTTGTTTTACAAGAGGGATTCTCAACTTTTCTAAGCTCGTGGCACCCCTGTTAGAGTTTTCATAAGCGTTTTGTTTTTCTCATTATTTTATATTTTATTCAAAGTGGAATGTATCAGAATATAATATTAAACCAATAATATTGTTTAATTTGTTTATTACTTAAAATTAAAAACAATTTTCCCTTACTGTACTCCCTTACTTAATAATTGAAAGATATAAACAACAAAAAACTGAATAAAATACATAGATACAATTATAGTACTGGCCTAATATACTTGGAAATAAATAAACTATCACACTAGCTAGCCACAATGTGAAATCACTAAAGATTAATAATACAATCATCAGTAAGAAAACAATTACTATTAATGTTTAGAGCACAAAAGTTTAATATCTGGCATAATGGCTGACCACATTACACACATAGCATCCTCAAGCCCTAGCAATTTATTTTTTGCTTTGGATTTAATTGTTATCATAGCTTAAAGGTCTTGCTCGCACACATAGTAAGTTGAGAAGGGAAATAGGTATGTTACTTTTATTACTAGGTTATGGTACTCCTCCGCCAGTCCAAGCCAAAAAAACGGCCAATGAAGGCTAACTATTACTGTCCTATTTAACTTTTAGTGTGGAGGTATCTAGCATTGGCACGTGAAATTCAGAGGAACAATTATATACAAAACTTAATTCTGATTATGTATTTTCATTGTTTTGGGCAAATATTTTTTATTTATGTTTTCTTAGTAATTTTCCCCGTAAAAATCCCGTGGCATTCCTCAGGTCCGTGGCACACCTGTTTTACATAATGGCTAACACTGTATTCTTGATTTTTTGGAAAAAAAATTGCCTAACGTAGTTTTCAAATTTTATTTTAGTGGTTATTATGTAATAGCATTGTTCAATAAGGAAATAAAAGATAGTAGGTTAATTTCTAAGCCTATTCATACACCTAATAATCAATTAGGTGAGATACAAAATATTAGAATGGGAATAATTTTAAATTCCATGTATAGTGTATGAAACTAATAGCTTTAGTTTAGCTTATTTTTCTATATTATTTTAGTGTATGAAGCTAAAAGCCAGATAAAATCAGAGAGCACCAGGGAGTATTTTACGTTATAGATAAGGATGCAATTTATTGTTTTTTTTAGGTTAATTCATTGGAGGATAGTTTACTGATGAATTAATTGAAAATTATATATTTTTAAAGTGTCTCGCAAGTTTTGCTCAAAGTTTTATAACTGAAGAGTGTTTAATACGAGTTTTTTTCCCTTTATTAAACATTTGCCAATCGACTTTCATAAATAATAATTATGTATTTACTACCACAAATTTTCACTATATATATATAAATCCAACCATATAATATTCAAACAACAAAAGGTAAAAGTGAAATAGAACATTGCTGCGTTTGGATTAGCCTATTTTTACTTTACCTTGACCTTTTGGAGAAAGAAGTATTGTGTTCGTAAGAAAATTGACCTCGAGATTTTGTTAAAATGTCGATGTTTCATAACTCCCTGAAAGCGAAACTGTGCTTTGCTTTTCACGAAGTTGCCTGTCTGTCTATCTGTCTGTCTGCCAGTCCGTCTGTTTGTGTGTCTGTCTGTATCTCGGTCTAGAGGTTAGAGCCGATACCATTTTACCGATTGGGCTAAAACTTGGTAGCTAGGGTTTTTATAACTTTCTTCAGAGTAATTTTTGTGATTGTATATCCAACCCTAGAGTTAAGGATAGTTTACTGAAGGGCAAAAAGAGAAATAATTGATTTTCTTGAAATCAGCTGTAACGATTTTGATTAAAATTCGTACATATGCATTGTTTAAAATTAAAATGACAATTCTCATTTTTCCTTAGAAATGACTTACAAGGTATGTTACTTAAATGGATATCTCCCATTTTTATCATTTTCGAAACTATTTGAGATACGAAATAACTTAGAATTGCAAAGTCGTGTAGGGAAAAATAATTAAACATTTATTTGAAATATATTTCTATAAAACCAATCGTTTCTGAAATATTAGGTTACATTTTTAAAATTGAAGTATGGGAGATTGATTGTTATGCTCTTTGGTGAAGTGAGGTTTTCTCCTCGTTATGTTTCTATAACAGCGTATATTATTTAATATATGCTCTTTGGGGGAATGTTTCTGCAACCACATATATTATTTCTTTTCACATCTCTTACAAGTTGTGAGTAAATATCTCTATTTTTAGGTAAATGAGCGACAAAGTCTGTGTGGGGGAACAAATCATTTATTTAGTTTCACAAATCAATACTAAACGCTAATTCCCATATTTAAAAAAAATGTTAACCATCATTTATTCTAAATAATTTTACATCTCCATTTACATACAAACTATCCGCATCGATGGCCACTAGGCCTAAATGGGATGTTAATCTATTCTGGTTTGCCGATGACAGCAGAGTCGAGATTTGAGTCCCAGCTTATTGTATTAAGGGCATCTCTTTACAAACAAATAGTTTAACACTTCTCCTCGAAGCTAATGTGGGTACATTTCAACCAATTTTTTTTTCCTTTTTCATTCCTAACCCACTACCGTAATTTAAATGCATATAGCCCGAACGTGTTGTAGGTAAGTGTGAGGGATAAAAACAACGTTCTAATCATCCAAAACTATCAGAGTGCTCATATTACTGTTTTAAAATTGGCAATAATTTCCCAGCTCGTTGTTCTAAAGTTGAAACTGAATTAATTGGTTTTATTTAAGAAAGCGTTGAAACTTTTCAACCTCTCAGTCTATCCAATAGAGGAATAAATTATGTTCCCTTAACTTCTGTCCAAGTGGCATTAAGAAACTCAAGTGTGATGGCTTAACTTAGAACATAGTGTTCGAGAAGCCAAAGTTGAGGGTGAACACCCGGGATGGTTATGGTGATTTCCACGGGCTACACATAGGAGAGGAATGATGAAGGTAAGGTTTAAAAGAAATTCACCCTAATTTGCGTGAAAAGAAATCGTGGGAAACCATTTAGGAAAAAGTACCGTAAGTATACACGGCTGAGACTTGAACCCAAACCTCTCCATCACTGGCAAACGAGACTAAATTATCTTAATATTTAGTCCGCGTGCCCATCAATACAGACGAAAGTAAATACATTGTATTTGGGATTAACGGAAATTAGTATGGTCTCAACCGGTTTATTATATATACCCTGACTTTGATTGGAAGAACAGTATAGAAAATTCAAACATATTTCTTTACGGCCAAAATGAATAATATTTCCCCATATTATTTGTGTTATTTCATAGGTATTGACAAATATCTATAAAAAGTGACAGCTGCAGATAACATTACTTAATGTATGAATATATAAAAATTATTTTAGTAACTTAAGTAACTAACTTATACTGTTCTTCCTACCAAAATCATACTACACCTACCTTATTTGTACCTGTCTTAATCATATATTAGCCTATCGTTAATCTAAATTGGATCTAATCCAAGCCAGCATTAAAACTGGATCATCTGATATTTTCCTGCTTGATATGATTTTAATTGGTTCATTTATATTTATCCGGTTTGCCACAGGAATCGCTATCTCTTAATAATTGGGAAGGGCAGAATGAACTCATTTTAACTTTGAATTTTAAAATAAAAATTATTTCGAAACAAATTAATAATACAATAAATGGGTAGTTATATAGGTCATAAAAACGTTACATTAGTTATTTATACATTGTCACAAACATGGATTTTCAATTTTCTGAATAAAACAATTCAGTGTTTATTTTGATATTCTGAGAGCTTCCCATTATATCATGAGGTGGTACGGGCAGGGATTCCCCCTCTCCCCCTGCCCGCAATCACGCATCTTAATGCTACTCGAGCTTAGGGTCAAAGGTAAAACTTATCCATCGCTCTAGTAAATGTTAGACGACTGATCTCATTTACTGAGCTACTCGTCTCTGACCTACTGAGAGGAGGTCTGGATTTAGATCTCAATAATGTGCACTGACCCTGGTCGTTCTAGTGTTCTTCATTGACCTTCTAGACGGATGTTGGTGCACCCCCTGATTTCTTTCTCTCCTATCCTGTATCCTTAGCTATGTACATTTTTAATTACCTGAATGGACAGTAATGAGACATATGTCACTTTAATATTCTTGGCTCAGACTGACGATACCATGAAAGCTATTTAAGATAAATGTAATCCGATTTGGTGGCCACATGGTCTAAGGCTTAACACTTGCAGTAGACTATACCACCAATGATGGTGAGATCTAGGTTCGAATCTCTGTCGGGTTATCTGAAGGTGGTTTTCCAAAAGGTTTTTCCACTTTCCTTCCATGAAAATCCGGGTACACTTCCTATAAATAAAGCTTTCCTAAAACTTAAAACCATAAGAGTAAATAGTACATAAGTGCATAACTCGGAAGGGTAGTTGGACGTGGTGCTAAAAAAAAAAGAATATAAATGTTCACAGACATACAAAGGCACTTAAAACACTCTACAAATTATGTATCTTAATTGTAAGAACTAAAGAGATTTTGAATTACCGGGTAGATAAGTGATATAACTTATGACTCATGGATGATATTTTTTTTTGGGATATTCCTCCTAAACGAGCCTAAACAACCTCTAGAATATATATTTTTTTCGAGCAACGTCAGCCTTTCTTCACCCGTGTAGTTAAGCACTTAGTCTAATCCTAAAGCCTGTTTAGTCTGACTTATTGGTTACAGGGAGATCGAGGTTAGTATACTAAATGGATTTTCTGAAGAGTTTTACGTAGATTGCTTTCCACTCTCCCTCCACGCAAGTTTGAATACAATTCTCTTAAATTTTATTTTCCTCCAACTATCTGATTAAAATGAATAAATTACATGTAGCTCAGAAGGGTGGTAAGACGTTCTAAGGGAGGGGGGAGTGCAAAGGGAGAAATTCACATGCATGTTCGATAAAATCAGCATCAGTGGAGGGAATAACAAATTTAGATGTTTTCTTTCCAACATGAAACTCTCTTAGACTATAAATACATGATAAGTTGTAAATAAAGACAATTAGTCAGAATTAGGTAGTGAAATTCCTCCTCCCAGCCACCAAAGCTGGACTGACGTTGTCGCAAACTGAGTTCTTGGCTGATGGACTCTAGTTTGGACTGAATGGACCTGTTGGACACGTGATAGTGCTAGCTTCTCATCGCTGACTCAACTCGGTCTCTCTTGGACCTAGCCGATCAAGACAGTGAACACGCGCTCAGCGTGTGATAGGTACATGATAGCTCATCATGTGGACTGCTGCTGGTCTTTAGAGTTCAAGACCTTGAAAAGAACTAGACATTTAGGAGGAGGAGGACCTTGATTGGTCTTAGGTTCATGTACAAAGGGCGTTACCAAGGGTTATGGGGCGGAGACTGTTTGGGGATTCACGCCTCACCCTCTCCTAGTAGATTATTGGAGTCCTGTTAGTCTAATTTTCATAGATAGGGCCTTTTAAAGGACATAAACATTTTTTTTTGCTGTTGACATTGATATAATTTTACTGTTTTATTAATGACACTGGTTTATTATTTTACTGTCTTACTAATTTTATTGGCGTATTATTTTACTGTCTTACTAATGTTATTGGCGTATTATTTTACTGCATTATTAATGTTATTGGCGTATTATTTTACTGTTTTATTAGTGTTGTTGGGGTATCATTTTACTGGTTTATCAAAGTTATTGGCGTATCATTTTACTGTTTTATAAATGTTATTGGCGTATTATTTTACTGCATTATCAATGTTATTGGCGTATTATTTTACTGTCTTATTAATGTCATTGGCGTATAATTTTAATGTCTTATTAATATTATTGGCGTATTATCTTACTGCATCATTAATGTTATTGGCGTATAACACGAACGGGTAGTAAGACGCTGTGCTTGGAAAAATAAAAACAATAATAATAATGTTATTTTATAGGTTCTATTTATAACTATAAAAAGTGACAGATGCTGATAACACTTGACGTATGAATACGTGAAATTATGTCTAGTAAGTTTTCTAATTGTCAGATAAGACCCGTCTTACGAAAATTGAAGTGTACAGTCACTTATCCTGGGATCACAATCAACTTAAATATAATGTGACGCAAAAGAAACATTGTGTGTGATCAGATTTCACTCAATGTAAAGGTAACGTTAATAAAACAGCAAATGAATTTAGACTGATTGGAAACTATTTGTTCAGAAAAATGGAGCTCGAGCAATTAAGCCTTCCATTAATTAAAGATTACTAGCTATAAAAAACAAATTGTAATAATGGGCCATGAAGCTTTGGTTTTCCTGAACTTAAGTAGGCATTTGCACACCATAAACAAAAAATGAGATACTGTACTAAATAACCGTGTTGACGTTGCTTGCAATATTATTGGCACACTGCAGGAAAACGTGGTATGTATATCTCATGTAACGTAAAGTATTTTAGCGTGAAAGATTTCACTCGAGCAACTTTTAGGGCCCATTCCTACTATGTTGGACCGACACTTTTATCGGGCTGATAAAAATGTTGGAGACGCTACTGTCTGCACTGTTTATATGGTACTATTCACATATATTCTGATCCGATGAAAGACTTGGGGCTGACACTTTTACCGGACAGTTTGTCATTGCAGAAACCCGATAAAAGTGTTGTGTCGGAAGTTAATCGTTTGAAGGATTATATTGCGCAGTTCACACTTGTGACAACCTGCAGTCTTGCAAGAAGACTGTCAAACGTGATCATAGACATTCTAAAATAATTAAAGATTCACCAATTAACGTTTGAGATGTTCCTAGATAAAATCTTTCATCAAGGATTTGGTACACCCAATATTTTCTTTTTTTTCACTTGCTTCCGTCTTATATTATAAAAGTACCACATTACAACCATCGCAGCCAAGGACTCATCTGTACTGGACTGAGTTTACAACAATTATGTCGGTCCAACATAGTGGGAACGGACCCTTAAGCATTTATGTAAAACTACCTTCAGTAGATCCAGCCTGGATTCAAACCCTGATTTCCCTGTCTTCAATAGGCCAGCCTTAATACATTCGGCCACTCAAGTGGATTACTTTAAGTTAATATTATATTAATCGTGATCCCGTCATTACATAATAACACTTACCAAACACTAGTGTCAACAATCTCTAATCTATATTCTGAAGAGGACGTTGATAAATGTTATGTCATGTACAGTAGGCTACCTCACATAATTACTGTAGCTAGGACGGTTGTGGGGAATGGTCGGGTGAGTGAACGTGGAAGGGGGGGATAAAATAGGGATGGTTTTAACTTTTTTAAATGCATTTTTCAACGTCAAATAGCTTGGTTTCTATATTTATCTTGCATTTTTTTTAACCTACCTATGGTGATTTTTTTAGCCAATACGCATGTGTACTAATTACACTAACGGTTTTAGGTATTAGGGAGATTATATTTAGAGGAAGTGTACCTAAATTTGCGTGTAAGAAGAGTAGAAATTCCACCATCGGTACAGTTGACCGACATTCCAACCTTGATCTCTCCGTCATCAGCAGTATAGTCCGTTGTGAGAGTAGTGCGTTGGACCAACCAAGAGGCCACCAAAACGGGTCTTATGGTAGCTATTTATGATTCCGATTACTACCACATAATATACCAATTACTTATCTATCAATTCTACAGTCCCCACGTAACACGTTCATTGTTACAGTGAGACTCAAACTTATTGGCTTCACTTAGCAACAGAATATGCCTACCACCTACGTCATTGTGTATCGCTAATTATGAGTATTAATATTACTATTATTTGATTAATTTATTGTTATTTTATTCCAAATTTTTAACGTCAAGGAAATCTAAATTATAAAAGATCATTAACTTATTTTTTTAAAGGTGAATATATATAACTCACCTTTTTTTAAAATAATGATAAATCATTAAATTCTCATTATAAGGGTACAAATTTAAAAATTTCGTTTGTTTTGCTTTTTCTAATTAAATATATAAGATATATATTTATTATATAGAACAGGAATAGCCAACCAGTCTATCTCAAGGCAATGTTTAGTCGATCACGTAATAAAATAAAATCGTCATTAAAAGTCTATCTTTGAATCTTTTAAGCTCACCAAGTACTTTCAAATTATATTTGAGTATGACAAAAATCTCCTTTATTGGTCATAATCAGTCCATACCTAATGTTATTAGAAAATGAAATAGTTTAATGTGATGATATACATTTCATGTATTTATTTTTCTATAAAGGTGTGGACATAAATATTTGAGAAAAGTTGAACTAAAAAAATATGTATAGACATAAATTAAAATAAAAACAGAGTTTAGAAACTACGGGTGATTGTGGGACTTTTGATAGCTTTATAAGTCTATTGGGCCACAGACTAGGATCTGAAAAGTTTGCCGACTCCTGCTCCAGAAGAGAGTTGAAGATTTAAACAAGGGCTTTGATTTAAATAATATAAGTGCGGTAGAGCTGATTTCATTTATAGTAGTTTGTAGTGCTCAGGAGTCAAATTTAAAAAAAAAAAAAATATCCGAAATTAGTGAAATCCATACACTACTCTTTGGTTCATTAATAAAAGCCGATCCACCTCGGGGTCGTAGTTGGCTAACGCGCTGATTTCATGTTGAGCTGGACTGCCGAGGATGGGGAGATCGAGATTCGAATCTCGTTCGGGTGAATTGGGGTGATTTTTCCTAAATGGTTTTCCACTCTCCCTCCACGCAAATTCGGGTTCACTTCCTCTAAATTCAGCCTTCCTAATTCCTAATCCACTAGCGTAATTAGTATTTAAGCATATAACCCGAACTGGTAGTAAGACGTGGTGCTAGATAACAATAAAATAATAATAATAAAGGCCGAATAAAATGTAAAGCGAAGTAATTAAAATATCAAGATCTCGAATTATTTTTATTACATTTTCTCTTTATAAAATTAGCTAATTAAATTTCAAATGTATATAAGATTTGTGAGATTTCACATAGATTAAATTTTGTGAGATTTTCTATTCCTATTAATAGATTTTAATTATTACGTTTGATATGTTTTTAATTCATCATAGACTCAAAGCTATGGTTGAAAGCTCCAAGGCAATATATGTATCATTGCATTGATTAATCAGATCTGGTAGCCTCTTCAGTTCGAGTCCAGGCAGGTCTAAACTACTTAATATTAGTTTAATGTGAAATTAGATGTAGTAAAAGAGATTCTGTAGTCTATAAAGGTGGTCTCAAGTGTCATTAACCCTTATATTGTGTTTAGAGCCTTAAAAATATTGTGTACTTAAATTAAACACCATAATTAAGGCTACTAGTTCAAAATCTTTTATACTTTTATTTTGACATTGTTAAAACAATAAATAAAGAAATATTAGTTAAAATTGTATTTATATACAGCCTTTATACAATATGTTTAAGCTATCGTTTTTCATTTTTATTTGGCATTTTAGAGGGCTTTTAATAAAAATATACATTTTGAATAACCAAGCAATAAGCTTGGTATTAAAATGTAGAATATTCATTTGACACATCTGCAGTGATTTATATGATTTGGGTTTTTATTACCATTATTTAAGGTATTTGTGGGGTTGGGGGTGAATTCCCCTACTTGGCTAATATTGGGTGCACTTTGGAAGGACCTACAATGCATGTATGAAACAAGTGAAATATTACAAATGAGCAAAATATTTAAACAAAATATTCAAATAAATTTTATATTGAATGATATTTTATCTTAAAGACTAATAGTCTATTGGGGGAATGGGTACCTCAAAACCTCTCAACCTCAGACATTCCCATGATTAAAATATAGTAGTGGAAAAAAAATATTTAGTATATTATATTTAAAAACATTTTATCCCAAGCAACATGGGACTTATTTTCTGGTGTTGGGCCTACAAATTTGAGAAGTTGTCGTGAAAGTTATTATATAGCATAATTTATGTATCATAATGGTTTTATAATAATTTGTATTCCATTTATCAATAGATCTAAATTTATAAAATCATGTCCACGTACCTACAGACACATCCATCAAACTTGGATTTCCTCTTTGTGCGTATATGCATTAATTTTTTGTAGCAGATACAATTATTTACACCTTGGGTTAATACCCATCCGGTCTACATGGATTTTAATTGCGCTGGTTAAAAAGGGAGATTTGAGAGGGAATTAACTCACATTTCCTTGAAGGGAGAAGGGAGAATGGAGAACAATTAAGGACTTACTACCTACAGTGCACCCAACCAGAACTTAAAACCGGATCTCCCTATCATCGGAGTCGATATCTTAGACCATTCATCAACCAACGTAAGTTTCACTTATTTGTCCAACAAAGAAAAATATATGCAATTTATCTTCTTTGTTGAGTAATAATTTTTCTCTTTATTATGTCTACCATTGAATATTTGAAAAAAAAGTTATAGACGTGACAAATGCAACTTCACAGTATCATGATACATTAGATAAAGAGGTAGTTTGCATTTTCTGTTCTCAATATATCATTGAATTAGTACTATTTGCTGAGTGGGGCAGTTGAAATAAGCAAACTGTACTGAATTTACTCGACTTCCATGCTGATGACCAGTAAATGTGCTAGCCTGCACTTTGGTGTGAGCCAGGAAGTAGATTCACAAGTTTAAACCTTTTGATTCTTTGCACACAGTGCTTTAAGTATAATGTACATTAATTTAAATTATGTTAATAATAAATAATAAATGGTACGGTGCACCGCACACACGTTCTCTTTCTTTTATATTAATATAGAAACATTTACTAAAAGCTCATAAGATTTGTAAAAGGAGAGCAAAGACATTGATGCAGAAATACTTCAACAAAGAACATATATGAAAACATATATGAGATAATATATATTTTTACAGAAATATTGTTCACCAAGGTGCATCAGAATCAATTTCAATTATTAAAGCTCCATTATATATATATATATATATATTCGCTTATAGCTCAGTAATTATTGGTCTTATAAAAATATATATGCTAAATAAAAAGTTTGTAATCTTAAATAGTGCTACATCCTTATTCTTAACAATAATAAGTTATTTAGTATCTTAAATAGTTGCGCAGATATTATCCAAATAGGAAGTATATTCTTATGTAAAGTACCCTTAAAGTCATTTTCATGGGAAGATCAGAGTTGCAAATTTGTTTTTAATGTTAAAAAAATACCTGGATAAAAAATTTATTCAAAATCGTTAAAGCAAATTCGGAGAGAATTAATGTGTTTACTTTTTTCCCTTCTGTAAAATACCTTTAATTTTAGGTTAAGATATTTCACTCCAAAAACCCCTTCGAGGAACCCTATGAAAACCAAAGATACCAGGCTTCTACCCGATCAGTAAAATGGGTTATGCTCTAGGCTGAGATACACAAAGACAGAGAGAATGAATCATGAAAACAATTTTTTCTGTTTCAGGGGGTCATGAAACGTTGACATATTTTATCAAAATCTTGAGCTCGATAATTTTTTTGACGATCACAATACGCTCTCTGAGGAACCCACAGAAAGCAAAGAGAACATCACATTCTACCAAAGAGCATAAACTAAATAATATTATATATTGTTACAAAGACACTGAGAAAATAGGAATACCTCTGTCCACCAAAGAGCATAAGGATAAATTTCCCAATACAAAGCTATTCTTTATATATATATACATATGTATATTCTCGGAAACAATTGATTTTATAAAAATAAATTTCAATTAAATAATTTGTATCTGTAATCATTATAAATATTTTCTTTGTTAGGTTATTTCATACATCTCAAAGAGTTATCGTTATAATGTAAGAGTTGGAATTTTTGCGCCTATGTAAAGTACCCTCAAACTCATGTTAATGGTAAAATGAGATTCACCATTTGGTTCTAGTGTTAAAAAGTTTCTATATACGAGTTTTAATTTAAATCATTAAACCGATTTTGAAAAAATAAATTTTTCCACCTTTCCCTTTAAGTAAGCTATCCTTAATTTTAAGGTTAGATAATGTAATTCCAAAAACGCCTCTGGGGAACATTAATAAAGTCCTTTATATCAAGTTCCAGCCCAATCAAACTGTTTCAGTTCTAGGCCAAAATACAGACACACAGACAGACAAACAAATGGCATTGCAAAATAACATACCTTTTTTTTATTGTTCAATGGGTCATAAAATGTTGACACCCATAAAATCTCTAGTGCAATTTGTTTGACTATTACAATATATTCTTTCTCCGACACCAAGGACTAACGATAAAGTAAAAAACAAGATGTGTGAACATAATGTCGAGTACATATATAACTATACTACCGGCATTTGTGCCACTCGGTCTAAAGTGTCACACTCACAATATAGTGAATTGACAAGGACTGGGACATAAGTGTTCGAATCTCTGTTGGGTGTCCTGAAGGGTTTTTTTCTTTCAGAAATTATTTATCTCCTATTACACGGAAATGTGGATTAAATTCTTCTAAATTCTAACTTCATCATCTCAACCCATTAGAGTAAATATGTGGATATAATGGAAGGGTATTATGACGCTAAGCAAATATAAATAATCAATCTGATTGGAACAAAGGTTATTGACGAGTCTATTAATTGGAAAATGGTGTGAGTTGATTAGTTAATAAGAAATATGTTTCCATTAAAATGGAGGGCGTATGGAATATTAACCAAGTCACGCAGTTGTTATTCAAACATCTCAAACCTATACCTACCAGCTCAAAGTGAGGCACAAATTAATACTTACTATTTATTAAGGGCCGGTCTTATGACTCTTGGATAAATATTAATCTGGTGGATATATATTTCTATCTGGTGGATAAGTTAAAAGTGCGTCCTATGACTATCAGATAAAATGCATTTATCCTTCATATTTTTATCGGGAGGTTTAAGTACCTGATTACTTTTATCTGGAAGTTAAAATGGCCATAGTGACGCGTTGTTTCTAATGAGGTTTCGCCTATCAGAATCTGTTTTTAGGTTAAAATCGTGGTTCACGTGTTTATTAGGCACAGGCCCGGGCTCTAACTATATAAAGTTAGAACATTTAATTCACACTTTTATATAAACTGACAAGATATTTGTAGAGTTATATTTATATAAGGACAAATTATCAAAAGGTGTGTACAATAAATGAAATTTTGTAAACGTTGTACCCAACTATTGCTCACATTTTGGCAGACACTGAAATTAGTACTTGCAAGATAGCTTAGATTCTGCGCCCACGTGACGCCATCTATTTCCTCCCACTCGTTTAGCCGCCATTATTAAACAAATGTTGAGGGTTCTCACCACTCGCTAGGTATGTAGCGCTATCAGCAGGGCTTATACGTATGCGCGAGCCAGTAAAAACAGTACCAACCTTGCGTGCTCTGAATAAAAATATATTTATCATATAGATAGATAGCTATCTGTCAGATAAATTCAGTTCATAAGATGTGTAAAACATTAAAGTGGCTGATAACTTTTATCTGGTAGATAAATTTAACCTCCCAATAGCAATATTTAGGTAGTCATAAGACCGGCCCTAAGTGTAATAAATTATCCCCATTAAAAACATTAGAAATTAAGTCCCTAACGTCTTGGGCCTCTTAGCTGCAAGTACGGGTTACTTCCAAATAATGGAATCTGATTATTTGCATTTTCATCATATAAAACTTAAATAGTGTGAAATTGAGAACACAGAATGACCATAGATGAATAATTAAATTAAATATGATTAATTTAAATTAATATAGGGTTGAGTCTTAGCTTCCTGTTATTACATTTTGCATTATTTTTTGTTATTGCTGCATTATCGTTGTCACGCGAAGTACTAGCTGCCCCCCCTCCCCCACCCCCAACGCCATAGCTATCGCTCTACCAGATTTGAATTGATATATGCAATGTCATTATTTTTTAATGAAACTTCAGTTCTAACTGAAATGAAAATTTGTCTTGGCCACAGTAACTTTAAATTAATTTATTTTTCTTGCAAAACTAATAAGGTGCAAAACGGTGATAAATATGTAGACAACGATGGCATATTTACAATTTTTATTTAAAGGTGAGGAAGCTGGGGCGAGGGTCCAACAACTTAATTTATCTCATATTAAAAAATATTTCTCCCTAATCAATTGAGGTGCAAAACACCATAGTTAGATACAAAACAGGACAATTATTTTGGTATTTTAAACCACCAAATTATCGAGTTGGGTGCTCGGACCTATCCCCCTTCCACATTTATAACGTGAATATTTTTTTTCACAAAACTATTAAGTTGCAAAATGCCACACTTGGGTGAAAAACGTTGAAAATAAATATTTTAAATTTTAATTTAAAAAACTTTGAACTTGGGGGTGACTACACTTAACATGACCCCCTACCTCAAACAAAAACAGTCGTACCGTA
This sequence comes from Timema shepardi, assembly GCA_902151425.1. Lineage (NCBI taxonomy): Eukaryota > Metazoa > Arthropoda > Insecta > Phasmatodea > Timematidae > Timema > Timema shepardi. The sequence goes on along the minus strand of CABFVX010000276.1, from coordinate 1,497 downwards.
ACTGGGACTGGCGTGAAAAACATAATACTTGGGTGCAACATTATGCAAAATAAGTGCAAAACAATGATGTATTTACAATTTTAATTTGAGGACGTGTAGTCTAGAGGTAGGGACCAACAACTTAATTTTATATCATATTAATTTTTTTCTCGCTAATTCATTAATGTGCAAAACGGAATTCTTGGGTGCAAAATGGTGCAAAACCAGACATTTATTTTGGTCTTAAAAGCCAATTAATCATCGCGTGGGAGGCTACGATCAGCTTGGCCCCCCTCATTTATTAATTTAAAATATTTTTTCTTGTATAACTATTAAGGTATAAAACGCCACACTTGCGTGCAAAATGGTGAAAATAAAACACTTTAAATTGGCATTAAAGAATAAAGTTGTAATGTTAGGGGGCTACAACTCCAAACATAAACAATCGTACAGTCTCTGGGGATGGTTTGTAAAACTTAGTACTTGGGTGAAAAATGGTGCTAAATAATTGGAACACGATGGCATATTTACATTCTTAAATTGAGGGTATGGGGGCTGGAGGGAGGGTCCAACGACTTTTTTTTTATATGTTAAATATTTGTTTTTCGCTAATCTATTAGAGTTCAAAATGCCATACTTGAATGCAAAATGGTGCAAAACAGGACTTTTAAGCTGACATGTTAAAATCCAACATTTTAATAGTGAGAGGGGAGGGCTACTCTTAACTTGGCCACCCCTAAACATTAACAGTTGTACCACCTCTGGGGTTAGTGTGCAAAACGTAATACTTTGGTGCAAAATGGTGGTATATTTAAATTTTAATTTTGAGGGGCCAACTTAAGTGATTTCTAAGATTCACGTAGATCACCTTACGTATATTCAAGAGCTCAACTTAACAGTTCATCTTGTAACTTTAGGAAAATACTTCCCTTTAATAACCAAGGAAACAAAGGGCACACTATAAAGGAAGACTCTGAAGAAGCTAACCTCAGCTGTTGATCTCGTGATCACATTGGGACTTCTTCTTGAATATTAATATAAAATTTGGTCGGGTGGAGTTTTTTAGTATGGATGGGTCTGAATAACAGAATGGTACGGTCCTAGGATGGGTCTGAATAACAGAATGGTACGGTCCTAGCCTTAAGGCTGTGCAAGAGTGGTAATATTTTATTTTATTATTTTTATGGTTGTGAGCCTTTTTAATAGAATAAAAACATTAAAATAAGTAATAATAGAGCATAATTGTTATGTATTTTTTGTTTAAATAGTTATAATGCTTAATTTAACTTAATAATACTAGTTCGTATCCAAGTATTAAGTAATACGAGCAAAAGCCTTAATTTTTTTTATGGAGGTACGGAGAGTATAGATTTATATGGTAAACATATTTTAGGCATGGTCTGTACCATATTTTCGAACATATTAATTTTAATTAATAAATAATGAAGTGAATCGGTGGCAGACTTTCTCAGTCTTTTACAAATAAATTTCCTAATAGAAAACTACTTTGAATTTTGA
>CABFVX010000275.1:306840-345104 GCA_902151425.1 Timema shepardi | reverse complement strand
ACAATAATCAGTAAATTATGTCATTTTTTTGCTTGTAGCTGTGTAATATATTTTTAATTCCTAGTAAACAATTTTAATTTAAATTTAAAACTTATTATTATAAAAAAATAATAATAGAAAAAGGAGGGGGGGGGGAGTTAAAAGGATGTGACATACTTTTTTAGTCGAGAATTTTAGGAAATGATCAGGGAAAAGGTCGGGGATTTCGTTGGTCAAGTTTAGTAGTCACCATGAAAATCGTGTGTGTTGATTTTCTTTAGCACCACATTTTACTACCTGTCTGGGCTATACACATGTGTATTAATGAAGGTTAGGGAGGAAGTGTATCCATATTTATGTGAAGAGAGAGGGGGGAAAAACTCGGTACACACGTCCAAGATTTGACTCTTAATCTCCCCATCATCAGCAGTCTATAGTCTACTGCAAGAGTAGCACGTTAAACCAAACGGCCAATGAACAGGGTCTAAACTTATGGTTAGAAATATAAAAACACATCAAATTAGCAATGTATTTCTGAGTGTAAGTCGGAAGGACAACCCTTGTATCCCAGTCTGAGTGTTCCTTTTGAAGCTAATGTATCTCAAGCAGTGACTCGCCCAGATAGTGTCCCTATCCGACACACATGTCACGTCACTGACTGGGTCACACACTGCAGTGACCCCCTCTAGGCCAGTGTCACTGCCATGAAAGTTTGGGGGAAGATAACAAAGTTTTAAACACAATATTAGTATCAGTCTTTTTTTTTTTAAGTTAAACTCTCTTAGAAAATGAATGAATTGCCTTTACAATTTTAGTTCCTTGTTCGGTGGGCCATGAGTTTAAAATGGTTGTTTTAGGCTATAGTAGAATTCTGGAGGGAAAGAATAATAAAAATAGGAATACAAAAACATTATTTTGTGTTCAACATTGATAATATTTAATTTATCATTTGTAATATTTCATAAGAAAAGTTACAGTGGCAGATCACATGACTTTATGCATAAATAATAAATATATGACAATTATCTCAGTAAACCGATTCGGTAGCCAAAGACTAAGATTGAGGTTCGAATCGCGGTCAGGTGTCTGAGGGTAGTTTTCCCTAACTGGCTTAAGACTCTCCGTCCACGCAAAAGTGGGTGCACTTCCTATGAATATAACTTGACTTGTCCCTAAAACAGGTTATCTACCATCCAGGAAAATTAGGGAAAACTGGAATTAACCAGGAATTTGAAGTGCTTGGGAAAAAAACTGGAATAATTCGGGAATTGGGGAAATTACAAAAAATATCCTTGAAAATGTTGTTTTACTCAAAAAATGAAATGACTAAATCATTAATTTACAAGATGTCCTGGCGGTCTAGAGGTAAGGTGTCGGACTTCTGTGCTGGGGGTCCGGGGTTCAATCCTCGGTCCCGGCACAGATTTATCTGATTGCCAAACCCTTCCTTCACCTCTGACAAGACATCTTGTGAATGTGGGGAATGTCCAGACCTCCACCGTGGTTCGGATTCCACGTTAAACTGTAGGTCTTCCATTTCATCTCACAATCACCCTACCATTACACATTAGCGTAAGTGCGTACAACCCGAATGGGTAGTAAGACACAGTTATTTTTAAAACATATTTTAAGGAATCTGTGCTTCCTTGCCTATCACTGCTACTGGTAGTTGGTTTTCCCTTCAATAGATGACAGCACACACAAAATGAAGTTGATTCTATTTTTCATATACCATATTTCTTTTATTCTAAGACACATTTTTCCTTGTTTGAACGCCCCCAAAAATGGGGTGTGTCCTAGAATTGACGGCATCTAATAATTCCAGTTCTATCTTGGCCAACATTCTCATTGGCTCATAAGACTATATATTATGAGATAGCAACGATAAAGACGGCTCAGAGGAAAGTGATGAATATCATAAGTTACTATTGTTAGTAAATTGAAACCTGTAATAAAAATAATTCTTAAATATTGGGTATTCTAGCGTTGTAATTTTATTTACTTTCTTAGAATCGGAGAAATATGGTAAAAGCTAATATATTTAGCCATAGTTTGTAACAAAAAAGCCAAAATTTAGTAGTTGGTTGTCTTTTGTTAAACTACGTCCAATTTAAATTCTAGGGAAACAAAACAAAACACTTATAAATTTGACCACTTTGCACTTGAGTAAGTTGTATTTGTTTGTTATGCTGAATGAACAGGATGATGGGTACTCACCCCGGGATCACAGTCATCACCGATCCCCTGACATTCCTCGTAAACGCTTGAGAACTGAGCAAGGCTATGTTCAGGTAGGGGATGGTTTTGTAAGTACACTTTTGCTTACTCCCTTTTAAAAATGTCTTGCTTAGGACTACTGTTAATGTAGCGTAGTGTTGGTGTGTGTGTGTGGGGTGATGAGGGCCCCTTTAAACAGGCATTTCATTCTCTAAATACACAGAAAACAATGAATGCTATTGTACTCTGTCGGAACGTTTGTGTCGTGTTGGCAAGACTGCAGGGCAACTAACCTCTACTCCACTCACTGCCAGTATCAGGGTACTTGTGCGTTTCTTATTTGTGGTCAGGTATTACTGTCCACCACTTTATTCGCAACAATACGTGGGATCTACCACGAGTGGTAGAAAAGGAGAGACTGGCAACCCTGGTCTCTGTCTTTCATTTCCTCTCAACCTTTTCAAAATGCACGACATCTGTTGCTTGTATAGAAATAAACTCCCAGGATGCACGTCAAGAAACGCCTGTATAGAAGGGCCTTATAGTCACGGTATGTTCAAGTTGGTGAACCTGAAGAGTAACTTTAACGCGTGTATCAACTTTTTTTTTCCCCTTCATATGGATGCTCAAAGTGTACAGTTTCCATTTTGTGCTGTCTTGTATTTATCTTTTATTGTTTATTATTATTTTTCATGAATAATTTATAATTTTTCTGCGGTCATCATTTATAAATGTTGTATTTATGGAGAATATGTCTCGACCACAAGGTTGATTACTGACCAAACACTGACCAAACATCTCTACGAGACTTCGCTTTTGTTCTAGATTTAGTCGCATCTTAGTGTCTCTTTGGGATATATGTGTATGCACTGATTACGCCAATGGTTTTAAGGGTCGGCAAGATTAGACGGTGTATCCGCATTTGTGTGAAGGGAGAGTGGAGGAACCACTCAGTGGCTGCGTTATCTAAGCATGGTTTTTTTTCATTCGAAAAAACTTATTATTACATTAATTTATTTATAAATGTATATTTAACTAAATTAAGTGTGTTGGGTGAGATGAGAACTTTAACAAGTCAATAACAATGATACAAGGTAATAATAACAATAATACAAAATCTGTTATCGAGATAGTGATCGATATGCTTCAGATGAAACTGATAATGTTATAAAATGTGGACAGTTAAAGTTTAAATTACTAGTGTAAAAAAAACTTTAGCTACTTTCCAAAATTGTTAGTCTTTTTTACCTTATGGGACACGATACCATGATATGGGATTTTAAGAGGTAGCTGTAATAATTTCATTTTACCAATTTACCTAATATACAAGTTGTTCCTCTGTCCTAACTTTTTGTATTCTTTCAGCCTTTTTTTTCTCTCTATAGTAATTTTTATGATAAACACCGTGCATCTACGGTCCTATTTGCACTGCGAAGGGGGAGGGAGCAAGGTTTTGTTATTAGAGCAGCATTTAATTCATACTTTGCAATCAAGTGATGCAATGTTTTTACAAACACTTATGGCCGCTTCCTAAAATCCCTTCATCTTCCAAATTTAGAAAGGCTGAATATCAAATTATTACCCGCTTTGGAGACTGCGTGGTCTAACGCGCTACTCTCGCGGTAGACTAGACTGCCTATGACTGGGAGATAGAGGTTAAAATCTTGGTCACGTGTATTGAGGGTGGTTTTCCACACTCCCTCAATGCAAATGTGGGTACACTTGATTTAAATTCAAGCTTCTTCATCTCTAACTCATTGGTGTAATTAGTACATATGTTATAACCTGCAAAGGGTAGTAAGAAGTGGTGCTAACAGAAATCTGTTTTTTTCTCTTTCACTAATAGTAAGTTGACGTTCTGGGCTCTGGTTATTGTGTTTTGCCTAGTAGAATGTTATTGTAGTATAATAGTGTTATTTTTAATACAAATCAAGTCTGACTTTTTGAATTTTAGATTATAAGCTATTTTATTTGTTCTTTAAGTTCTTGTCACACAAATAAACTTATAATATCCCTAACTATTTTGAATATATTTTTGTTATTATCTAAAATAATAATTTAAACTTAGTATCCGAGAAAGAATGAAAACAAACCAAAGTTGGTTTTAATGGAATCCATACCGCATGCCATTTTGTTTGGGATTTCAAAATCTTAAAAAGAGTTGCCTGCTAAAGAAAACTCTATGAAGAATATGAACAAACTGTTGGCACGGTTATCCCTGTATGACATATTTTTATTTTATTTTTTTTCTATCTATTTGGAACTTAGATATTGATACACTTTCCCCTTTATAACTGAAAAGGCAGGCCAGGCTATGCCTAATAAAAGAAGCCACATTTTACATACTACATACAATCATTATGTTTTATGCTTTCGTTTTTGTTGGACATTTGTACAGTCATATTTTACAACACAATACCAGCCATGGTTACAGAAAGTTGTTGGTACATTCTAAGCAACTTCGAGACTGAAAACTAGTTTAAGTGAAGGTCTTGTTTGCGATAGAGAATAAAATAATAAATGTACAAAAGATTCTCCAGAAAGCTCAGTGAGAGGTAGTAGTTGTAGTAAAAGAAATGAAACTGGAATTTGATACATAAGATAGTGTGATTGAAATTATTATAATGAAAAAACTACTTATTTGTTTTGTGTAAACATTTTATTTGGATTTTATTTCTATTGTGGCAAAACACTGTGGGGTGCATACTAAACTATGGATCAACAATAAAATGTGACAAATTAATGACAAAACTGACAACATTAGTAATATTTCCAGTGTCATTGATTCTAGTTTTTAATTTAGATGATGAAGTTGGGCCTAAAGTATTATTTAGATAAGATATCCTTTAGCCCCAAGTAATGAATACTCCAGCTCTTGTAATAAACATTTAGATTAGCAGAAGTGTTACAAGAAAATGTAATATTGTCCCATCGAAACGGATACAAGCTAAATAAGAAAATATTTGAAGATCTTTATTATTGTTGTTGCTCTTAGCTGGCAGCACAACAAATATGTACGAATCTGCAATGCAAGTAAAGTAATATAAAAATGGATTACAGGAAGAATTAAAAACGTAGATAAATTATTACAGTGATGTTTAAATAAATGAAATTTAACTGTTTATTTTACTTTAATGTTTGTGTAAACTGCTGTCACACTTTCTTACATTTTCTGTTTACATTCATAAAGAGAGATCTGAAGTTTATTTTTGAATGTACCTGAAATATGTATGTTTGCATTATAAACAATGATTGAAGACAGATTTGTATCCTTGCCTGTTCTTGAGTATTTCAGTTATTTTAACGTCTCCCTTGTGAGAGGAAAGCAGGTCGAGAGATCCAATCCTGAAATGATGTTTGGAAGACCAATAATGGTATGTGTCTTGTTTTTGACTTTGCATACAGGCATCTTCTGGCCGCCGTAGTCACGAAGGGGGCTATAGCGGCGCAAGTGATTACACTAACCGCTATAGTTACTCCGAGGTCAAGGGTGGTTATGGCGAGGAGAGGGGGCGAGGCGGGTATAGAGACGACAGGCGCTCGTCTGCCACGGCTGGTTTCAGAGACCGCTCGAGAGATGATTATTCTCACAGAAAATCTGAAGATTCGGGCATGCCCCCTCCCTCGAGCGCCCCAATGCGCCACCTGTCCACTCGAGGGTCCTACAGAGGAAGGATAAGCACCCGAGGAAGGGGAATGTCCAGAATTATGACCAGAAGGACAGAACCGTTCTTTCTCAGAAAAAGAGGTGGTTTCGACTCGTCTTATGCTCTGCGGAAAAAAGTTTTAACGTCGAGAACCCAGATGGAAAATTTGAGGCGTCTAAGGCTTCTCAAATTGCGGAGGTAATATTTAATGAAGTATTTAGAAACACAAGTGTGTTGGGGAAATGTTTTTGAAAGGTAAAAAAAAAACTCCAGATGACATGAAGATATAGATGTGATGACATATTTATGTATTTGAGTTAAATATTACATCCATTTAAATATGATACAGAGTGGATTATACAATTTGAAATGGACACTCGGCTAAAATACTTGCAGCCAGTGTCTACACACTATCCATATTTGAAATGATTAAGTAATTCTACGTGATTAGAAAAAAAAATGAAAACCTCAAATGATCAGCCAAATGTGCTATCACTAGTTAATTGATCAAACTTATTTACTTGTGATGTCCTAAAAATATCCCAATGGCACATAAAAGGGTAAAACCTAATAAAAAATTGCATGTAAAGCTTTATGAACAGGATATATATTTAATAAATGATGTGATTACTTCAAAAAAAAAACTGTACAGTTGACAAACATGAGAGGAAAATATTTCAAATCAATATATACTCTAGGTAGTCTCAATCAGCCGTTTGGCATAAGTGAGATGCTTTTTCAATTAAATTGTCGACGACTTTCTACAGTTGGTGAATGAAGATGTTTGTGTAGAAATGAAATATTTAAAAGAAAAAAGTCCTTAGTATTTCACAATTTTTCATTCCATTAAATTACTCCTGAATTGCTTAGGCATAAACATAAGCTCTTTTGGAGAGCCCTTTCCATCTTGTTTGGTTTTAGAAAGTTGGACGCAGCTTTTCGTAAGTAATGTTCTCTCCTTGTGTCCTATTCACATGTTATTGGTTTTCTTTTATCAAACATACAATAAGCATTGAATGAAGGGTAGAAGCGCAAGGTCTCTTGTTACCCGATAAATATGTAGGACGGAAAGATTATGTTTAAAACTAAACTATTACATTTTTAATGTGAACTTTAATATGAAATTATTCTGATGTTTCGATATTGCTCGTGTATCCTTTTCCCAATATTTATAAAATCTAGCTATTTTTCACTTGACTTTTTTTCTTTACAAACTCTCATTAAAGTTGGGATGTGTGAAGTTTTAACAATTAAAGGTTCTTATTGAATTAATTTCCAGTCTTTCAATTAATATGTTTTATCGATGAGGCCACATTATTTTATAATAATAGAAAGGGATAAAAAATAAACTAATAAATGCAAATTTAATGAATAAAACAACCATGTTGAAATATTACTTGTGTTTGGTTGTGTGCGTGACGACTGAAAGGAAAATGTCACATTATTTTGTGGATTCAATTATCCCGCGTTTTTCCTTGGCGGGGTGTTTTACTGGGTCACACAAGTCCCTGTAAACTCACAAATTTTCATTATTTTTGTCTTAAATTAAATTCGTAAAAAATATTTATGTCTGAATTTCCTGCACATTTTAACGTGAACACATCGAAAGTCACGCCACCCATTACCCATGGTGCTATGCGCTAGTCGCAAGTTGCCTGATTTTTTTTACCGTAATACCAAGGACAAGGTTAATGTTCTCCATCTAGTTAAAGTTTAATGTTGCGTGGGAGTGCATTATGCCTACATATACATTATAAAATGTTTACCCGAGGAATTTTTGGTCAAAAACGGTCAACAAAAATTCACTAATTATTTTTTCTCCAACTTAATGTCCTGCTTCTTTATTAAATTTGGAATTATTAGTTTACTTTAATTTCGTAATTTGTTTTTATTAATTTCACATATAAAATAAACTTTTTATTAAATTATTTGTTTGTAAATTGGAAGCATTGGACAATATGTTGATTTTGGTGTAAGGCTAAGTTTGCTCTTTGTTTGTATCCATATGTTACTCTCTTGGCTGCGTTGCTTTCGGGAAAAAGGGGGGTGGCAAGCTGGAAGGTTAGTGAGAGCCTGGGAAGGGTTGACCAAACAGGAATAGGTTGAACTCACCATTATTAAATAATTATTATTAATATTAATACATAAGTGAGTATTTTTGAAAATGTTGAAATAAATTGTATACTCATAAAGACAGAGCAACCAGACACGATGTGAGAAAGGTGTAAAACTACCACACATTATATTTTCAACATTATCACACTCATATATTAAAAGTTAATTAAAATATAGTTTGCATCATCATAATCTACAACCAAAATAATTGCCACGATTCAGGACTCCTGGGGAAAATGTACCCATTACCGGGTCGACATCCTGCTTGTGACGTTGTGTTCAGACACACGTGGGTAGGGGTCGGAGAAATGTTGGTCACGGTGGAACATTGGGAAGTCTCGAGGGTTCATTTGGGTAGGTAACCCAGTAGACCCCTCCTCTTCGTTTATTCGCCGGGTGAGGTCCTTCCCATGGTGGGGGTAAAACGGGCGTAGTGGGCTTCTGTAACGTTAGAGAGAAGGTGGGTTCGAACTAGCACTAGATCGCCATTCTGGAAGGGTTGGGTGTACCTTTGTTGATAGGCCGCTTGATTTACTTGCGCCTGTTCTCCTTGGCTGGGGTTTTCGTTGTTTTTGAGTCGATACTGTGTGTTCTATCTAGAGGTGGAGGTGAGTGTGGAAGACTTCTTGGTGTTGGTCTAGTAGCCCGAGGAGTTGTTTACGATGCTCTATTGGGGCATGTTGCCCGATTTTATCTTGAAGAACAGTAGGGGATCTCCATTAAGTCTCGGAGGCCAGTACAGAGTTTGGCGCTCATGGTTACCATATAGTACTCTGCTGTTTTCTTAGTCCAGGATTACCTTCAATCAGTGGCTCTCGGAGCCCATTGGCCACCAGGAAGGTGACGTTGATTTCTAGCGTTTGTATGGTTAGGGATAAAGTTATCTGGCCTCAGATGGCGAGGTCACTCCTCAACCTTAGCCGAGTGGATGGGTGTGGGGAAGGGAATTAAGTTCTTAACAAAAAATTACAAATACATTTCTCTTTCTTAAATTGAAGTATACATTCCTAAATAAAAAATATTATTTTTGGTCACAATTACAAATATCACAATTCTAATTCTTAGGTCTAACCTCGATTCTCAATCATTTCTTTAATTATTTTTCGAACCTCGTACACCGTTTTCACCCGATTATAAGGTGACCCCCAGTTTTTCAGTGGTTCTGGATAGATTTTTTGTAACTGGTATTTATTTTATCTTGAATGAAGAAAATAATAATTATAGTAGACCTTTTTTGTAATGTTCAAAATGTATTTTTTATTTACCAAACACCTATATTGACTTTAAATCTAATTAGGATTGCAAAATTCCTAAAGAATTTATTATTTGTCGCAAATATTGCTTTTGCATAAAAAGGTTAGCTTTGAAAAGGTTTCATAAAAATAATGAGAAGTTGATTTTTATTATGACAAATTATAATCTTTAGTGAAAATCAGTCTCATACATACCCTACTCCCCTTAAATACAAACATTGGACTCTACCATTAACATGCTAGCTTCTAAAACATGACACTTTCACAATGATAAACAGGAAAGAAAACAATATAGAGTAGAGATATATAGGAAGAAATCACAGGACAAATACACAACAAACTGCCATGACAGCCAAGTGTAAAAAGTTTGTGATAATTAACCAAGCATCTTTATCCTTATTTCAAAACCAATGATCTAGGATAATAATTTACTTGATATTATTCAAAAGTTAGATATTTTGTGGAGTTTCACTAATTAAAACTCAAGTTTGGCATCGCTAAAATTGTCTACTAAACTCTATGTATTATTGATTATTTGTTTAAAATTGATTCAAATTTTCTCATCACGTATTACTTGACAATCGCTAGCTATGTAGGCAAAGTTTTAAGATTTAAATATGTAACATTTTGATTATTGTGAAGAACTGAACTGTTAATATAACGGAGTAATTGGAAAGTAATAAAAAAACAGCACAATGGAATAAAATTCAACTCATGCCCATCACTTGCCCCAACCCATTTGAGGAGTCAACCGTATAGAATACTAAAGAGTGGTATCGAGATTTGGTAGTTATTTTTAATGATAACCTAAAAAATAGCCTAAAAATCCATGAAAATAACCAAATATTCTGTGATCTGTGTTATACCTTTAAAAATATGCGAAAATGGATAAAATCTCTAAAAACGGCAGCTCCACACTATTGTATTGATATTAAATAAATATGTAAAATGTTACCTTTTGATGTAGGCCTAACCCATTCCTTACTCTGTGATTTTAAGATGACCCCTGGATTCCAAAGCTACAAATTTTGGGCTGTAGGGGAGACTCGTCATGGATTCGAATAAATACGGTATAAGCATATTTATTCGATTTCATAGCATAGCCAAAAAAAAAATTCACCTAATATTCACTAATTGAACCAAAATATATAGTAATATACGACAAACAAATTAGTATAGAAATAATCGATTACTACTCATTTTGAACTTTTCTGTTTTATTTAGTTGTCAGTACTTTCATTAAGAGCTAGTAATCTGAAGTACTGAGAATTGTGACACTAAGATTGATTATCGATTCTTTTGATACCAGTAGGAATTGAGTTTGACACCCTAATCACAAGATGATTCATAAAAACCAGATCAATCACAATATTTTATTTCTTTACCGATGGCCTTTGGTTAAGGGAGAAAAATCTTCCAGAATGAGATATTTGATTGGTTTTGGGGTTATTAAGAGGGGAAATATATATTTTTTAATAGTGCAGTTGCAAGGTGTCTACAATCTAGGAAAACTGGGATAAGTCTGGAATTTGGTAAATTAAAGAAAAAATACAGGAAAATTTTGTTTGATTTAAAAAATATTTATATATATAATAATCAGTAAACTACCATGTGATTCAAACTGTCATTTTTTATGCATAAAGGTGACCTGGTGGTCTAGGGTTAAGGTGTCAGACTTCTGTGCTGGCGGCCGGGGTTCAATCCTCAGTCCCGGCGCAGATTTATCTGATTACCAAACCCTTCCTTCACCTCTGACAAGACATCTTGTGAATGTGGGGAATGCCAGGCCTCCATGCCAGGCCTCCACCGTGGTTCGGATTCCACGTTTAACTGTAGGTCCTCCATTTCATCTCACAATCACCCTACCATTACACATTAGCCTAAGTGAGTACAACCCGAATGGGTAGTAAGACGCGGTGATAATAATAATAATTATTATTATTATTATATATTCTTAAAAAATGGGGGGTGGGTTGGGTAGAAGGGTGGGATATACTTTTGATTTGAGAATTTTAGGAAATGATCAGGGGAAGTCAGGAATTTCATTGGTCAAGTCGAGTAAACAGCTGAGTTGGTATCCCTAATAGAGTTATATATGTTTTTATTATAATCAATCCAATTGTTCATTATTTACACATAAAAGGCTAAAGTAGTAAATTCTGCGGAAAGATCCAATTTAGTGTTTCGTGTGTGTAAAATATATTTTAAAATGCCACATCAGAACTTGGGAAACATGTACCTCTATATTTTGGTGTCCTTACTAATGATTGCCTTTATTCAGTTATAAAAACACAAATCAATCTTCCTACCGCTTAATGCAAGTTTCTCTTACATGGAAATGTACAGTAGATGGTGTGGAAACACTACAATAATGTAAAGTAAGTGATAGTGAAGGAAGCCAACCTCAAAAGATAGTTAAGCGAGGTCTAGAAAAACACTTTTCTCCGTAAAGTATTGAACGTCTCTAGTTACACATTGTTTAAATTTTCAAAAATATTCCCTTATCAATTGAAGTGACACATTGATAACACACAAAACACAATGAAAGATATGCTGTGGAACTACATGCTTCTAGAATAATTTAAAACACTTAACCGAAAACTTGCATTGTGTACAAAAATCATGTTATTGTTTAAAGCATTTCTATAAATTCAAGCCCATTCTACCAAATGGCATAAAAACAAACATGTGAAACATTGGTCCTGTGAAACCTCGACTACTCCTCAGAACTTCTTCTTGGCATAGTTAAAAACTTAAAAAAATCCAACAAATCCAAAACTCTTGTCTAAGATTTATTTTTAACATAAACAATATAGTCATGTTAGCAATTACCTAAACAAATTAAAGTGGTTCAGTATGAAAAACTGACGTATTTTGAGTTTTAGTTAGTGGTTTTATAAAATTATAAAATCGAAATACCCGTCTTATCTCTACTCATAAGTGACCAAAATATCTTCCATACACAAATATTAAACACGAAATAGAGCTTTTCTATAAGTAGCCAAAGATCGAACTAAAACTTTGAAAAATCACTTACCTTCTAGGAGACTTGGGTTTGGAATGCAATACCAACAATACTTTAAGTAAAAGGTGGAAGAATCATTTGCTGGGCAACCAAAATTTATAAAATGGATTATCCCATGTTTATACAAAACTATAATCAAAGTAGTAGGCTTAGTAACAATTTAGTTATAACACCAAGTCTCAATATTTGTACCACTCAATCCCTTGTAATATTTAGAATAACATTAGCATAAGTAACTCTCAAATTGTAAGATAAAACACACCACAAAAGGTAAATGAGAATTTAAATTCTCAAATTGGGGATTTGAAGTGTTCCAATCATGTCCAAAAAATATTTACCAATCTAGAATTGAATCCAAAATTTCAATTTCGTACACCCTTATCAGTCATGTTTATATCCAGGATCAGTGATTTTTACAGTAGTTGTATAGAAATGTTGGCTTACCGTTTCTAAATGGAATAAGTCCATACTCTAGAGCAGCGGTTACCAAACTTTTTGAATCAGGAAGCACTTTTCAGGAGAGAAACTTGTCACCGAGCACTGTCGTCGTCTTGATGCTAAAGGCATGTACATGAAGTTTTTACCCAATGCATTTTTAAAGTTGTTGGTCAATATTTTATTGTATAGGGAATGCCAGGTCTCCACCGTGGTTCGGATCCCACGTTAAGCTGTAGGTCCTTCATTTCATCTCACAATCACCCTACCATTCATTACACATTAGTGTAAGTGTGTATAACCCGAACGGGTAGTAATACGCGGTAATAATAATAATATTGTATAGGAAAAGCACGAATTTCATTTAGAGTTTTAATAGCTTAATTTTTCCCATTTAAAATAAAGAAATCGAAACTTGAGCTAGTGGTTTATGACATATACTGACAAAAGCATTTCGAAGCGTCTTGATGATGTCATAGTACATGTCTGCGAAGGGTTCTTTTTTTTTTGTCTCCGTATCTGTAACTACATATCTTAGGCAGTTGTACACCTGTGCAAAACTTGATGCGGTTTCAATTCCCTACGCTGCTCAGCTATTAAGTTATAATTCATATGGAACTATGACAGGTAGGGGATAATATATGGCTTGAATAAAAAAACCAACCTATGCTGGAAACGTAAAGACCTTTAGTACAATCAGCTTTTGCGCTTTTTCCAATCTTGATAATAATGGATTATATTGCAATATTTTTCCCTGTCAACCCTTCAGTTTTCTCACTACCTTTCAGCTGGTGTCAGGTTCTACATAAAATATATACATATATACAGGTGCGTAGTTGGAAAACTCTAAACTACAACTCAATTTTCTTGAGGCCTTTTTTTCTTCTAGAAGCCTATTATATAGTAGAATTCTGGTAAGTGAAATGGGCTTTCAGGTTGTTAATTGTAAGGAAAGCATGGTATACAGTTTTTCACTACACAAAGTAAAAATTAGAATTTTATGTGTAACCATTTTATCAATATGCGATAAAAAAAAACATTACAGCGCAGTTATTAAAAAAAATTTACAGCTATTTTTAAAGGATAATTTGTAGTGCGTGTTATTTGTGTGTTAATTTATTATTTTGTTGGAAAAGGCTTAAGGAAATGGCAGCAAAGAAAGACAAGGCAGCCAAGGATTCTGGCTCTAAGTCCACCGAAGATATAAGTGATGATGATGATGCAAAGCCAGACAATTGGGATGATGATGACGATGATGATGACGACGATGAAGATGAGGAGGAAAATAAGGTTTGTCAAAAATATTTCAAGTTACAAATTTTTAATACAGTGAAATCTCTTAATAGAATACATTTTTAAAGAGTCCATAATTTGGATCACCCTCTTCCCCAAATCATAGTTCTTGAAGAGTTGCATACCTGTACTCATCACAAGACATTGTCAGGATAAGTAGGGCTCTTAGATTACGGTGGACAGGGCGGGCAGCGCGAATGGGAGAATACTGACTCTCGCAAACCCAATGGGAAGAGACCGTTGTGAAGACCTAGAAGCAGAGGGTGTAATGAGGTGGACTGGGTGATTATGTTGTAACATGTGGCCATCATACAGAGTAGAAGTGTCATTCGCACTTTGGACTAAACATGTAAGGATAGTGTATTTTGAATGTCGCACATTAAAATACACAATATAGTAAACAATGGAGAATTCTAAAATGAATGCTTTAATTTCGACAGATAAGGAAAATACAGTAGGATTTGGTCAATTCAAAAAATTGAATAATTCGAAACCACCTTGATCCCCCAAGAAATTTCTATCAAAATCAATGGTCTAAGATAAAAATTTAAAAAATTATACTTTAGAAATAATTTGGATGGTTTGAAGCCTATAAACTTAATGTGTTTGTGATTATATGGAGCTTAATATTTTGAATTTATTGATTGACTGCGTACCAGCTGCCGAGATACTCAATAAAATGGTTAACTCCAGGGTTCATACGGCCCTTGAAAGACCTGGAATTTAATATGTGTCTGTTCAAGGCCTGTCAAAGTCCTTAAATTGCTCTAGGCCTTGAAAAGTCCTGGAATTTTCAGGTTTCAATATTTATTTTTGAATTGGTTGTGAATAATGACTTAAAGATCATGATTTAAGATGCACTGGGGTGTGAACTATCTAGCACCTCCTCTCTGATCAAGCGCTCGTCAGCTGTTGTCAGCTGCTCTTCCCATTTCTTTTGTTTTATTTATCACATCATCATTTCAGAGATAGTCGCGCCCAAGGGATGGGATCTTATTGGGGGCTGACAAATGTATTAGTGCTACTGTCGATGAAATACAATCATGTTTTCTTTAATTTCCTATATTTAAAAATATCAATTCATTTGCATTCACATTTTTTTATAAGTTCATAAGTTTTTAAACCTGTCATGTGTAATAATTCTTTAAAGATTTTTGACTGCCTATTAATACTTTTTAAGTACTTATAATTACAGTTTTAAACTAAAATGCCTTCCAATAGTTCATCTCTCATCCACCTTAGCATTTAAATTCCTGTACTAGCCATACTACAATATACATTGAGTCTAGAATGACTTCACTAACCAATAAACCAAGGAGAGTGACGTAAGTGACAACAAAGTTAGATTTCTATTTTTATAGTCCTATCTGTTCATTAAATTAAGTGAAAATTTGTTACTTTTCATCTATTTAAAATTCTGTATGGTTTATAGTTTTTTGTAGACACTAGCGTGGGTTTGCTTGCGTCATCATATGTTAAAAGGTGGAGCGATAGTGCTCTCGGTACCACACTATACATTCTAGTCCTTAAAAAGTCCTTAAATGTATGTTTCATTTGTCTGTAAGAACCCTGTAAACTCGAATTTAGGATATTTTGAGTTTTTTGGGATAGCCATTGAACTTTGAATTAAAAAGATTGTCCTGTAGTTAGTTGGTTTTGCTGGCTGGATATCGTACTGTCTATAAATAGGAAATATCAACATGGTTTGAATGTGAATAAAATGTGTACACTATCTTGAACTACTTTTGATAAAATTATTATTACATTATATAATTATTGTTTGGCTGTTTGTTTTCTGGCAGAATAACGAGGAGGATGAAGAACTAGAAGAGGGAGAGACCAAGGATAAGAAAGAGAAACCCAAAGTGGTGAAAAAGAAAAAGGTGATCAAGAAGAAACCTGTCGAGAAAGAGGAGCCCGAGGAGGGGGAAGAAGTTGAGGAAGAAGAGGGGGAAGCAGATGCTGAGGGTGGAACCACAGGGGATGCTGAGGCGATCGAGGTGGACGCAGAGGAAGAGGATGAAGATGACGAAGAAGATGGAGACACCAATGAAGATGGGGAAGCAGATGTGTCAAAGTCGTCAAAGAAGTCCACAAAATCAGAGGGAGGGGTCCACGTAAGTTGGTATTCAATAAGCCTTGAGCTTTTAGGCCGAGCAGAATTTTTAAACTTAATTGACCTGAAATCAGCTTTAAACGAACCTTACAAACTCATCATCATTGTCTTAAATAACATGTGATGAGCTGCAGGGGGCATTTCCAAAATGGTTTTCCACTCTCCTTCCATGCCCTCTAAATTCAACCTTCCTTATTCCTCATCTATTAGTGTAATTAGTACTCAAGCGTATAACCCAAACGGGTAGTAAGACTGCTAAATAAATAAAAACTAGTATATTTAGAAGTTTTTAGTTGTGTAGAAAAAATCTCTTGGCTACAGCACATTTTAAAAGTAGACATTAGTATTGTGTTTTTTTATTTTATTTTTTATCAGGTGACTATCAAACAAGACTCGGATGGCCGCGATGTCAGCGAAGAAGGCCGACCAAAACACGAGTACATCCGCCTATCGTGCCCCTTGTGCTTCTTCCGTTGCTTCACATTTCATGTAAGACACAGATAAATATTAGTCGTGCAACGCTATTAACTTTCCCTTTAACCTTGATTATGGTATTTTCAAGAGTGAAAAAATATTGTATCACTTGCTAAGAATTTGGTTTATAATCTCATAGGTGCTGTATTAAACGATTTGGTATTAAATATAAATTACATTGGGGTATAATCCACATCTCCAACTTAACTTCCAATCTCGAATCTTGGGAAAAATTTATGAACATAAGAGGACATAAAAATAGTAACTAAATAACATTTTTTTCTTATAAGCCATTCACTATACTCCATTCACGGTAGGAATTACTCTCTGAAAGGTCGTTTTTCCTACCAATATCCTACTATATAATAGATTTCTGGTAGAGAAAAAGGCCTTTCAGAAAACAATTCCTGCTGTGAACGAACTTTACTTTCAGTTGATTGTTAAATAACTGGTCTGAGGCCTGGTTGTTGAATTTATTCTATAGTTATTGGGTTTGAATCCCCACTAAGCCGTATTAGAGCCCCAAAACAAATTTTGCTTGAAAAATTGTAAAGAAAAGAATTATTTGTGTCTTGAATCTGTTATATCCTTAAGGATCACTCCCACTGTGCCAGGTGTATTACAAGCCTGGCGCCTGGTATGTCATGACCACCCATGCATGTGTGGAAATTTCCTTTCGTTATATGTTGTCACGCTTGTGTTTTATTTCTCATCCAGCAATACCATATGCATCTTCGTGGAGTTCAGCATATGGGGGCGATGCGCAGGCAGAATATGAAACTGAAGCAAACATTGGCAACAATGCGCATGAAGCAGCGTCGCAAACAGCACATAGTGGAGTCCACGGAGGATGATTTGTCTCCTCAGAGTAACTTCTGCTATGTTTGCAAGTTGAACTATCGGCAGTTGAAAACTGCGCATACTCTGTCTGACTCTCATCGTGTAAGTAGATAGGGCTTGGCTTTGACATTCCCTAAACTTTGCCAATGAGCATCACTTATTGCTATTTTGAGCGGTTATGGACTGTACAAAGCAATATTCATATGGAGAAAATTTGATTGTAATTTGTGATGGTCGCCTTATTTAATATCAAACCACAAATAATTGTGCAATAAAACATTTCGCAAATAATTTTAGTGTACGTGTCAAGTTAAAACAACTAGCAAAAAAAATTAGAACTTAAATTTGGCCTCGGAATATATTCATACACTTGATAAGTATTTGAGTTTGTTTTTCATTGGAAGAGTGGACCTTGCACGCCCTAAAACCCAACCTACCCATTGGCATTATCTCTCAGTGTGAGTCACACAGACTGTCCTTTCAAACAACCACCTTTCTCCTTCGTTGCTACCTGACCTACACACTTCAAAAGATAACATTTTGAAAAATGTCTGATCTATACAAGGTGTCAGATTGTTGACTAGCGGAATCCTTAGTCTTAAACCTGCTCTAAATGTGTTGTCAAAGGGTCGCTAGAGGACATAAGTTGTCAATTTGTTTTATTAATTAGTCAAATTATATTTATATTAGAAAAAATAAATATATCATACTTTCGGGAAAGTAAAATATCATTTAAAATGGGTAATATCCAGAGGCAGGTTTTTATGGTGAATATTTTTTTTAAAATTCTCATTAATTTTTCAAAATGGTGGTGTTTTGTGTTGAAAATTGCAAATCATGATCTAATCAAGTATTAACACGCTAATTTAATGGTTTATTAGTGAAGCTAGTGACGGGCTATATCGAAAGAAAACTATCTAATACCAACATATGAAAAATGTGTAGCACCAAAAAAGTTATATACTTATTACCTCTAGAATTTACATGCTTGAACATTGCTTAGTAATTGCAACAAGCAAAGTGTTTTTTGGCTTAAAATTTGATGTGCAGTCTATGAGTAGTAATTCTATTGTGTTTTATTTACTTAATCATTCCAAGACGGCAAGATGGCGGGTGGCGACATATGGTAGTTGAAATCTCTTGTTTGAGATATTTTTATTTGGTTTAAGTGAAATATAAAATAAGCTGAGTACCCAAAATAACTTAAATAAATATCTGGCAGCGAGTATTAAAATTAACGCAGGATATGTTAATTAAAAAAAACTTTGAGGGGAAAAACACGTTTCTTTCCAGTCTTGTTTCAGTTTTAAAACTACGCATGCGCAAAATATATGATCCAGACACATTCTTAAGGCTTGAGAGACTTCTGTGAAAATAAAATGGCGGCAAATTTTACGCTGTGAAGGAATGTTTATTCAATACAATATTGTTTTTAAAACTTCAAATCCGACTATTGAAATATTAAAGTGTGAAAAAAATATTAAATTTTTCGCGTTAATCGCGAGAATAGCAAAATTTCGTGAAAATTCGCGATTTGAAAATAAGTTGTATCACTTCATAAACATTGTGAAACGTGTAAATATAGATTTTGAAGCTACAGAAAAACAATTCGCGTTTATCGCCAATAACAAAAACACCTGCCTCTGGTAATATCATACTTTCGGGAAAGTAAATTATTAGCATTTAAAATGTATAATTTTTCTTGCAAAAAAAAGTGATTTAATGAAATTGGCATATTCATTTTTATTAAAGAAATAATACCGTAGTTTTTAATCAATATGAAAAGGAAGGGGGTTTGTTTCTTTCGGGCTCCTTTTTCTTTCCAAATATTACACTGTTTAAATATATTTTAGGTGACCTGGTTGTCCAAGGTTAGGGTGTCAGACTTCTGTATAACCCAAACGGGTAGTAAGATGCGGTGCTAATAATAATATATCTGGTTAGATACTGGTTATAATCAGGTTGTTAATTTCCAGGCCATGAAGAGGTTCTTGATGCCCTCCTGCACAACTTGTAACCTGAGATTCAAGTCACCCATGCAATACGAGTATCATATCTGTTCCTTGTATCACATTAAGGTAAATTTTGAAACAGCTACTAAACGCCTTCACTATCTATATATCTTTTGACATTACTTTCTAAAGGCCATATTTATGGAGCTATGGCTTCCGACATTTAATTTTCTCACCTGCAAAATGTGGGGAATCTTTTCCAAAATTACTGATACAATTTGTTACCTACTTAGCGCATAACCTGAAAGTGTTATGAGACACTATGCTAAAAAAAAAATGCGGGTGTTCAAAGCTTCGGAAAAAAAAACCATCAGCTTTGACTTCACTTCCATCAAATTCTGGATTTGAAACTTTGCCAATAAAAATCTTGAGAGCTAAATTACACTTTAGTTTAATTACAGTCATTCCTAGCTATTTTATGCAAATCTGAATAAATTGAATTTCATGTTGGGATAAAAACTTGATTTGTTAAAGTAACACAAAATATTATAAAAATTGTTCAACAAAACATTTTCCAAGTAATTTTAGCGCATGAAAAATATAAATAACAACAATATAGACTAATATTTTTTCAGTAACAAAAAAAACTAAAAAAATCATTTTTATTCACAATTTCCAAGCTTTATACAGAATAAGTATTTGTTATCAACTTAATGTCATGTCTTTTGTCTCATACGCTGCCATTTTGTATCTTTCTACTTGATCTTATCAGTCCTCTCAGTCTTTCGCTCGGTAATGTTTTAGAAAAAAGCCGCTGCCATTAAAGAACGTTCGGAGCATGACGAGAAGAATGATGAAGAGGGGGAAGGAAGCGGTATGGATGATAAAGACATCAACATGGATAATTTTATGATTTTGGACTCAGTCGGCTCTGCAGATGGTAGGTTAAACATCTGTGGATTTTATAAGATGCATCAAAGTTTCTTTATGAATTCATTGTCGATGTTTGTTATACATAGTGGCCAATTCTTGCAAAATAATCTGGTTAAAATCGGATTTCTTTTAAGACAATAATAATTGTTAGTTTTTAAATTTAAACAGAATCATGCCTTAGTGTAAAGCAATTTGATAAACATAGTGTAAATATTTTATTGTCTTTCCCTAACTTAAAAAGTAATATTAAAAAAACAACACGATGGGTAAATGAGAATTAAAATTCCCAAAATAGGGTTTATATAATAAAGGAAATGGATAAAACTAAAGAAAAAGGAAAAATAAACTACTAATAGTAAAAGTGATGAAGAAAACTAACCTAGGTAAAGAGGTAAAATGTGTGAGGAATCCATTGCACACAGGTGACATCTTTTCCTTTTCTTCTGTCTTCTGTAGTAGAGGTAGGTCACACACATGTTTTAACACAAATAGAATAATATTTCAGCATTGTTACCTTTATTTAATATAATAATTGTCTTTAATTTCATCATTTTCCTTTACTATAAAATTATTTAGCCATTGGGCCACGTCATTTTTAAACAAAATAGGGATATAAACTTTTCTGTTCTTGATCTTGCCCTAAATAGTAGTTTCAAACAAAGAACCACATCAATAGTGACGAAACCCCAACCCCTTAAATAGTAATTGATGGAACAAAATACATTATACAATTTTGCCATAAGTATCTTAATTTATGGCTACCTATTTTTCTCTTCATAAAATTTCCTATATGGTTATTAAATTTATGCTTAGTTTAAATATTCTAAGGTACTGCTTTGGTTTAGATTTATTGGCTGTTTATTCTTTCACAACTCATCGTAGTTTTTATTGGTTCAACTAAGGTTCTAGGCACCCAAGTTTGGTGGGGGGTTAAAAGTTGATCTTGTTTAACTAATATGCAAAGAGAATCTTTTGCTAAATTGTGTTGGAAAAGGTTTTTTTTTTATCTATCTATTATACACTGGCTTATTATTCGCAAATAGGATTTTAGTTTGTGTGTGTGTCTCTCTCTCAAAATTGTATAGTCCCTAAGAAAGATGATTTAATGATTACAGAATCTGGGGGTGAGGCTGAAGAAGGTGGAGAAGGAAAGAGCAAGATTGTGAAAGAGAAGAAAGAAATTGATGAAAAGAAACTAGAAGAAATTATTCTAGGTATTAACTTTAGTCTGGAGTTGGGACGAATCTTATATCTTATGAATCAGAGTCTCTGATTTTCCTTTGAATCCACAATAAAACAAATTACATCTTTTTTTTAACATAAATAACACATTACACACTATACAATGTCAGCTGCAATGTTTACTCTCCAGGGTGATGATTAAATAATCACAACTTAATGGTTACTACCCCAACTGGTTTCAATAATCTTCATATGATCTTAAAGTTATATATTTTGCCGTATTTCATGATAATTAAATACTACCAACAGCTAGACACCAATAAAACTTAATTCAATCCTACCGACCTACGTATTATATATTGATTGTTTGGAATCGATTTAGATAATCTGATCACTTAATAAGTGCTATCAGGTTTTATGAATTAAATTATGACTTGCTAATTAATCATTTCTTTAATTGATTTTAACTAATAGATTATTATTTTTAAATATGTTATTGAAGTAATTGTAAAATTATTCAAACATAGCGTAAATTGTTTAATTTGACTGGAATTTGACCAGAATTTTGCAAGGGGTTGTTGGGGTTAAAAGCATGATTGAAATAAATCTTAATTTAAAGTTGAGGCTTAGAGTGTGTAATGTAGGACTATTTGTTAGTCATTAAAATTTATAACAATTTCTAACATTCTTATTTGAGAATTAGCGTACTGACCTATCTCTAATTATAACATTCATACATTCAGTTATAAGTTATATTACTGGTCTGGGGCTAGGTTGTTGAGTTCATCCTATAATTATAATCGGTACTGAACCACTAATGAATGGTATCGGAGCTCTAAAACAAATTATCTTCAAAAATTTGAAGAATTTTTTTTTATCAATGATTTGCGTGTCGAATCTAAAATTTTCTTGATATCAAAGATACGAGGGCCCATGCTTAGCGAAATAAAAGATCATTTTGAGTAGTTTTTTAACGTCATTGTTAAGAGTTAATTTACAAACCTATTAATAAAATTGTGTGAAATATCATTTTTGTTCCTCTATCGAAATTAGTTCCATTTGAAATTTTTTTATATAATAGATCATAAAATGATATGAATTGTGGTTAATATTATCGACGACTGCGGATTGATCGACTGACTGGATATTTTTCAGGAAATGAATACGTCAAGCAGATAGAAGTGTTGTACTGTGAGCTTTGTATGATGTATCTCTCTCGTCATCAATCCAAGGACAAGGCCCTGGCGCTTCATTGCAGAACTCGCACTCATCTTCAACGGTACGTGCGCTACCGTGACGACAGGGCGCTTAGGAGGGAGGCCGAAAGGATCCATCGCAAGGAGCAGAAGGAGAAGGAGGCGCGGGAAACTGAGGCTAAAAAGAAAGCCGCAAAGAAAGAGGTTGGTCACTCACTCGTCAAATAATAAATACATTGTTTTTTAGTTGTTTTAAGATTTGTATCCCCCTGGAAAGTGAATGGCAAAATCTTAATTATCCAATTAATTCGATTGGCAGATTTGTTTTTTTAAACTGTTGTTGGGTGTTCTCGGCTATTCAGAATTTAACATGGGTGGGGTTTTTCTTCTACACATAAAAATAAACGGACATGAATAAAATAATTCAGAAGAGAAATTTCTACTGAAAATATTATGAAAACCCTTACGATATAACTGTCACTGCAGCCCCTACAAAATCATGCTAAGTATTCATAGTTATTTTTAACTACCCTATTTTTCTGAATTTAAGACTTTTTTCAAAATCTGAGAGTAGTCTTAAAATCCAGACTGAGAAATAGGTTAGGCCTACATCAAAAGGTAACATTTTACATCTTTATTTAATATCAATATGATGGTGCAGGACTGCATTTTTTACAGATTTTATCCATTTTCGCGCATTTTAAAGGTTTTACACAAATCACAAGATATTTGGTTATTTTCACGGAATTTTAGGCTATTTTTTAGGTAGTTGTTACAAATAACTACTTAGCTGTGGTCCGATACGATACTCGATACTGCTATTTAGTATTCAAAAGGGTTGACTCTTCAAATGTGTTGTGGATAGTGTCAGGCATAGTCAAATTTTATTTTGCTGTGCTGTTTTTGATTATTTTTCCAATTGCTTTGCTACGATATTAAAATTTCTGCCATTCACAATAACCAAAATAGATTTAAACACAAATAATGAATTATCAAATTGTTGTGCATTTAATAGGGATGGACGAGAATTATTTTTTATTTCGGGATGGGAACATGACGAAAAATGAATCAAAATAAGGGGTTTAGGACGGGAACAGAAAATCTTAAAATTATGCTTTAAAATAATTTTAGATTAAAAATATATTTATTTATGAACAAATATGGTACAACTTGTAAACATAACAATATTATTAAAACCATCTTCAGTGGTTGCTTGGCCTAAGGCGTCATTCTCACAATAGACTGGGTTGCCGATGATGAGGAGATCGTAGTTCGATCCTGGCTGGGTGTAATGGTCCTTACAAAATTGTTTCATCATCTAGTTACTATTGTTATTTTCTATTTTATTATATCTTTATATAAACATAATTTCTTACAAGACTTGAATTTGAGATTCGTGATCTGGTGGTAAAATGAAGTCTTCTTTGTAAAATAGTGGATTATACTCTAGTCTTAAATGCAAGCTATGTGTAATGTTTTGTGTTTGACTCTTCCAGAAGGCGGACACTGATGATGAAAATGCAGATAAGGAGGATGCCGCAAAGGACGATGATTCAGCTGATGTTAAAAAAGACGCGGAAGGTGACGCAGTGAACGAATCTGTCAAAGGCGACACTTCCATGGATACCGGGGAGGAGGGAGGGGCTGGCGATGAATTGGAAACTCACATCGATGACAAGATGTGGGCTCACGTCGACAAGGAGCTGGGAGATCTGCTTTGCGAGGTCGAACCTGCCAACAAATCGTCTGATGAGGATGAAGATGGTCAAACAGAGGGGGGTCGCTACGATCGCTTTCGTTACAGCGAGAAAGGTGCCAAGAAATCCCCATCAGGAGATGCACCGAAAGCTGTGAATGGTAAAAAGACTGATGCGGCGTCTGCGGTTGACGGAGAGGAAAAGGAAGAAAAGGTGACATCCAGCACGAAAGGAGAGAGCGAAAGTGATAAAGCAGCAGCAACTGCCAATGCAGCCAGTCCAGCAGTCCAAAATAATACAGATGAAAAATAGAATATTAATTTCCTTTTTTTGGTTTAACCAATCATATATGTTCAATTAAGTGTTCCAAATAGCCTAATGTAGTTCCATATTTTGTGTCTGTCTTATCATACTGAATGACATTTTAACTATGACAGTGGTTTTCATTCCCTCGACATAGATTAGTATATATATATAGTAGCACTTTATGTTGTGTTTGAATGGTGAAGTGGTGCATTGTGCCATTAAAGTGCAAATAGTATTGTTGAAAGCAATCATTGTATATTTGCTTTCACATCATTCCATGACCTTTTTTGTTCAATAGTAGTCCTTTGTTGTGCATAATATATTTGGTCATTAACCAACAGGTTTCAAATCTTGAGACACTCTCAGCTCTGATTCCTATGTCCAAAAGGGGTAAAAAGATGAGTTTTCAACTTATTTGATTACTTATTAATAGGGGTGTGCAGATAGTAATGTATCCTATTCTGATGGGTGGATATAAAACTATCTTTAGAAGTGTTGTCTTTATCAAGTTCCCTTTATCCTTGGTTTTTCCATTGTTAACCATGCGAGTATGGTCCGGTTAACATTGTCCAGTCATTAGTGCTATTAATTAGGGTTAGTCATGTCATGGCAAATTAATTAGACGAGGGGTTGTGATGGAAAGGAATTAATCAAATATACCCTTATTTTGGTAGTTAACCAAAGTTATTAAAACAATTTTAATATTCATGCATCAAGTCATGTTATTTGCAGCTGTCAATTGTGATTGATATTATCAATGACTATAAAACAACACAAATAATATAGTAAAATATAAAATAGATGTTCTCTAAATCTGTATGAATGTTCACCTAAGCAATCAAATAAAACACATTCGCAGAATTAAAAGCTGATGAATATTTGTTGCCCTCATTATTCTGGCAGTGATTGTCCTTTTGGTAAACTGTTGTTTCTCTTACACTCTAATGAGGGTTGAGTGACCGGGTCAGCAAAGAAAGGGGATGTTTTCAGTTGCTAAAGAGTTTTAGAGCTAACCTTTTTTTCACATTTCGAGGTACTTTTTGGAAGAAAATACATGAAATAGTGGCTAGTCTGTGAGCTTAGCATCGAATGGATGGAAATTATAAAATAAAAACAGGGCCTTAGGCCTACAAATACTTTGATGCACAGTAGTGTCTCGATCATCCGACATGATAAAAGTTTCATTCACTTGAATTCAAATCCATTATTTTTGTTTTACATGAATAGAATAATAGTTTTGTAACTTATTGCATTGTTTGTACTGTAGTATAATTACTGATAAACCTAATTTCATTACGTTTTATGCACTTCTGTTTAATTTGGATTTGTTTCACCCCTGCTCCCAACTCCATAATCCCTTCCTTCACCCCTGTCTCCATATTATCCGACACAGGAACATGTTATCGAGAGACTACTGTATAGTTACTTATTCTTGTTTTATCTCTTTACATTAGTAGTAATATTTTTGTTCAAAGTTGAACTAGTAGCAAGGGGTAGCAATCCTCATTTATCTTACAAGCGCTCCCTTCTCTTCTAATAAATATCAAAATTGTAACACTACTATTATATTGGCACACCCTTATTGATTAAGAATCATACCGCAGAGTTAAATGTAATCACTTTTTAAATATAAACTGTTTCCAGCCTGTGGCCGAGTCAGCTTAGTAAATTATCTTCATCTTTGTTTCCTTCGCTCTCCTCTCACTGTAACACTTTTTTCTTACCTCCTCCCATCTCTTGGTCTCCTTTTTCCCCACACATACTTCATCTTCTTCATTCTCTCTTTCAGTCTTTCCATTTTCAAAATGTTGAATGAAGTTGATAGAAATTGGAAAGATCACATGTATTAATGGGTGTACTAGTTCACTTATTTTCTGAGTAAGGCTGAAGTATAAATTTTGTACATGAAATATTTATAAACCCATTTTAAAACTAGCTTTCACTTTCATAGCCAACTCTTTCATTCAGACATCCTCACTCCATTAAGAAAGAAGTCCATTTTTTCAAAGCAAAGTCTAATAGAATAGGTTACCTAAACCGAAGTTTAGTTAAAAATCCTTCAAGTTGGTAAAAGGATTAGATACATAACTAGGCTCTATAACTCAGGGCATTACATATGTGCAAAATGTTATATGACAAAAATTATTTACAAATCTTGTCCCAAGTTTATAAATGTTATCATCACAACATGTAATTTAAGTATTTTTTTTAAAAAAATTCTAACTTTAAATATTTTTATTGGTGAAACTTCTTGAATCCAGAATTTTACTTTTGAATTTGAGTTAAAGTTGATGAATATTCGAACATAGTTGAAATTTTTAAAGCTTTGCACACCCTGAACGCCCGGCGCAATACTATAAATATATATAGCCGAATTTAGTACTGAATGTAAGTATATGAAAGAATAACATGCTACAAGCTTTAAAACTCTATATAGCAGTCGTTTGTTGGCTATTTTAGAAAATATACTTGGGCAAAGTTCAAGGGTGGCCACATTCAACTCGACACCAGTGATCCTCTAAACTCTACCACGCAAATAAGTGTTCATATAGTTTATTTCTTTGCCGTCGAAAGATTAATAGATGTGGTTTGCTTACGGAAGACCAGTAGCAGTAACACGGTGTCCAGCAAACTGTTAAACAGGGAAAAGCCAGTGAATTTCGTCAAATTTCCAGAGTTTTCACATGATTGAAAAAATATGAATCTTTTACACATTTGTCCCAGTTGAGCAAACATACTTATCACAATTCTCAGGCTCAACATGTGAGTTATGTGTTCTTACCGTGCTCATCACACGTCTTTAGCCCAAGTTGAGTCGCGGTTATGTGTGTGCCTGAGAATTATATTATGTTACACGGAATAAAACTCTTTTCAATGATTGATAAAACATGTCTTGATCCTTGATAACTAATTTTATACCATATTAGGATGTTCTGTTAAATTTGTTGCTCAGATTTAGTTTTGTTGGAATTGGCTTTGTACAAAATTTCAAAACCATAAAAGTTAAACGGTTATAACTAACTTTTAACCAAATTCACTAAACCTAATGATTTTTATCTTTAAATGTATGAGATTAAAGAAAATGTAAACCGTTTTATCATTTACTGTGTTGTTATTTCACCATTCTTTTAGCCAAAATTAATGTTATTTTAAGTAATCTATTTCGTAATGGGTTCCTTATTGTTAAAACATTTAACCTATTCCCAAAATATAGTTAAATAAAATAGACCTTTTTCAAAATTCACTACCATACCATTCAAATAAATTTCACATGTTTTTTTTTATATTAGTGGAATAGTTTTACTGAGCTAAAAATGTACTAATGTTTTAAAATATAAAAATAAGGTTATTTGAAACTAAAATAATGGTTTGAATTAAATCCAGGTCACGGATATAAAAATAGCAAGCCTACGTCCTAGAACTAACATTTCACAAACATCATTTTTGAAATAGATTTCCACAGTTAGCTTACCCATTTGTGTGATTGTTAGGATCAAATACAGTTTTGTGTTTCCATAATCACTGGCAGACATTGAAATGGGGGGAGTTGGATGACACAGGCAGGATACAATTGTTGATAGCAGTGAATGACCTACACACTTGACAAACATTTAGGCCTCAAACTGGATACATACAATTCTCTACTAGAAAGCTCAACTTAATTGAAAGAATTTGAGCCCACAAATTCCTTGTTTAAATTTAAAATACTTGGATTTGATGTTTTGTGCGAGTATTGCAACTACGTACTCTAAAGTCAGTTCCACGCTTGTCCAATCCTTAGCATCTCTGACACAAATCTTGGGTGTGTTTGGCTGGGAGACTATATCCTCAACGCAATCGTGATAGTGATAAATATATCAGATCGCCACATCCTTCTAGTTGGTATTTCGCGATCTTAAAGGAATCTACAGGGGATATGTCATGTATAGACATGTTCCAAGCCAAATAACGTCATAGGTTAGGTTTTATCGGTTCAATTATCTCATTTCACTACTATAACACAAAATAATGAAAATTATGGGTTGCTCATCGATCACACCGGAAATTTTGATTTCAACTGTGCCCGTATGTAAGGTCACGCGCTCTAGATCTGGACTCGGCACAATCCAAGAGTGGACCCGGCTAAAGATGAATGTCATGATTTTGACAATACTGCGAGTATTTTTTGTTATGGTTGGTGTATTTTACCTGAATTAAAAGGGTGTTATTTTTTAGGGGTGTGCAAGTAAGCATTTTTAATTTCGAGTAAAGTTTGAACCTAGTTTGAATGATAAATCATTTGAGTTCATGTAACATGTAGAAATGTATGTACTTTGAAAATTTCAAGATGAGTTTTGGTAATACATCCATAAGCACAAACCATGATTATTTTTTTTAAGAATAAAACTTTTTATCAAGAAATTTATGATAACAAAAATTTGTATTTTGAAATAAATTCAATACATAAAAGAAATTGAGTTTTGAACAACAATTAAGACTTGACTCAAATTTGAATTTTCAAGTACTCGCACACCGCTATTATTTTGAATGCAATAAAGGTACAAACTATGCTGGTCAAATCCCTAGAGAAATTCACAATGGATTTTATTTTATTTAAATATAGTTTTTAAATAGGGGTTGAGCTTTAATTACCATTAGATAGTACATTTATGAATACTTTTTTGCTGTGCACAAAAAACTGGATTATAGATAAGTAAATCTTAGCTAGGTGAACTGAAAAGAAATGCATTATTGATGGTTGATGTAAGTTACATTAAAGAGTGAAAATAACAAAAAGAAAAACATAAGCATAGTGGTTTTCACAAATGAGAATATTGTTTAACACAATGTTGTGCTTGCCTCATAAAATTATATCAAGAAATAGTCATGATTAGCTGTATATTATATTATATTGAGGGAAAGAGGTATTGAGGTCTAATAATAAATTCTGAACAAATTGTGAAACCCAGGGAACAACTAACAAAAAACTGTTAATTCACTTGCTATTAATAAAGTGTTATTAAAATGGCTTGACACGCTTATAATTTACATTTTCTCCTACCAACATTAAAATTCTTAAGATGAAAAGAGCATGTTTCTATAAATTTAGAATAATATGTAGCTAACAAAGTTGTATGAAGATAATTAAGGAAAGTGTATTTGTTTCTGTAAAGTCCTAACCTAACCTGGCTTCCATCATCATTCGACGACGTTTCTGCCTCTGCAGATTGTCTCCAGTCTGCTCGTTGGCTTCCATATCCTCCTTTGCTTGGTCCATCTGTGTTTCCATATCATTTTACTTTGTTTTTCACAGTGCTACCAACATTCAACGCTAAATTTAATAGTTTTCATGGATTTGAAAACTTCTCTACATAAAATGTGGGATTCGGATCTGATTTCTCAGCTCTTAATTGTATGATAACCAAGGGTGTGAGAAGTTACGAAAATTTTGGGCTTCAATTCGAAAGTAAAATCCTGATTTCAATCATTATGAAGCCTCACAAAAAAAACATATTTAGGTTTATTAATTAAATTTTCTTTACTGTTATTTCCATCACAAATTAGTATTGCATAAAATAAATCTTAAATAATTAAATTACATTTTTTGATAACATAATTTACCATTTTAATACAAAACATGTTTGAAATATAGCAGTTTGTAAATGATAATTAACACTTAAATTTATGTAGTTATGCAAAGTAAAATATTTTTATCTAACATTAAACTCTATTTTTAAATATTCAAAATTCAATTCAGCTTTGGTAAGATTTCATACTATTCGATTCGACTTTGATTCAATTGGAAGTATGATAGGTGGATTTTTCCTGGTGAAAGCTGTATTGCTCTTATTCTGCTGTAAACTGCCTCACTGTGTTTTCTTGCGTGTAAACAATCTTACAATAAAAAGGCAGCATAATATCTTAATAAAAGTGTGACAAGTGAATTCTGCTAATAAAAATGTGTGATTACTAATTTCAACAGATTACATTGGTGTAGAAGTATGTTCACATGACTATTTGTGTAGCGAACAAGGCTGTACGAATTAAATGTTAAATAAAGAATATCTCAATGAATCAAACTTTTGATTTTATTTTTAAGAATAAATCTATTGGTTTAACTTGCTATATAAGTATATTAAAAAAAACTCATCACACATTTAGAGCCCTGTTAAAAAGGTCAAATACTTAGTAAAGGTTTTTTTGTATATCCATTAATGTTTCCAGATTGGTCAGTTTATTATTCAAGGCATATTTTTCCACTATCAGCTTGCTAGGCCTGTTGTAGCTTCATTTGTCTTATAATATAACTTAAGACTAGAACAAGCACAACATCCAGTCCCCGTTAATTTATCAACGTTAAAGGGTAAACTCTCATTCCACAATTTTTAAATTTTTCGGCCGTGCCGGGAATCACCTGCCACCCTTAGCTCAGTAGACAGACACGCTACCGATTGAGCTAAGGTGTCGGATATAAATATATTTCTAGCTTGATAAATACTATACTTAAATCAAACAAAACAAATTATTATATAATTATAACAAAATTATTTAAATTCTTAATTTTGAGAGTTTATTTAGAAAGAAAAGACTATGCTAGTTTTCTACAAAAGAAAAATATCTATTTCTTTGGGTTGCCAATATAAATAAAATTCACAAATTATAATAATCAGGGTGGTCTAGGGGTTAGGTGTCAGTCTTCTGT
This sequence comes from Timema shepardi, assembly GCA_902151425.1. Classification (NCBI taxonomy): domain Eukaryota; kingdom Metazoa; phylum Arthropoda; class Insecta; order Phasmatodea; family Timematidae; genus Timema; species Timema shepardi. The sequence continues at coordinate 313,762 of CABFVX010000275.1, read as the reverse complement.
GCTGGGGGTCCGGGGTTCAATCCTTGATTCCGGCACAGGTTTATCTGATTACCAAATCTTTTCTTCACCTCTGACAACACGTGTATTAATCATAACTTGTGAATGTGTGGGATGTCAGCCCTCCACTGTGGTTCGGATTCCACGTTAAACTGTAGGTCCTCCATTTCATCTCACAATAACCCTACCATTACACATTAGCGTATAACCCGTATGGGTAGTAAGACGCGGTGCTAATAATATAGCATACAGTGCATAATTCACGGGAAAAATTAATTAGGTTTACATGGAGACATTGTGTATTAAGTCTTAAATTGATTATTTTTATTCTTTGAAAATATTTAAATAAACACTTAATTTGAAAAATGTTTATTACTCTGTTTCTTTTCAAACATGAATTTACTAAATTTAAGTTTTGTCTACAATTAAATAAAATTCTATTTTTATTTGGTTCTGATTTTCAATCATAGCCATAGAAAAGGGATCAGTCTAAGTATAAAAACGCCACTCTATTATTTGCAAATAGAATCTCATCGCTAGCGCTCGCGGCGTTAGTGCCGTAAAAGAAAATTTTCGAAACGAAACTTTACATTTGGAACACAGCGCATTTTCTATTGTGGAGAGTTAATTAATCAATTCTTATATAAAATTCAATCAAATGTAACTAAATCCACTGTTTTATAAATAAACCACGTTATAAAATGTGAAATCTAGCTAAACTCTTTAAAATAAACGACATATTGCTAACAAAATAGTAACGTCGAATTTTATATAGACTTCACCCTTTGTTTTCTATGGACTTCACGTCCACGCATGCGCATTCCTCTTTGACGTCTGCTCCTAACTATAGTGCCCCAAACTTGTTTACGGGAGCAGCAGTTTCCTATCAGTAGCGTACCTGCGGAGGGCTTGAGGAAGCTTAAGCCCCCCCTAACGTAGTTTTGGGATGCCCCAAAATCCAGGCACAGCCGAAGATTTTTAAAAAATGGGGGCAGTATGAAAAATTAAACATTGTTGGCAAAGAAAATATCAGGTGAATAGAAATAGTATCTATATCAATCACCAAATTTATTTATTTCATAGGAGTGGACTATCTTTCATGGAATGGAAATGGGATATCTTCACGCTCTGAAAATATTATTTTTTGATCCATAGGATTAAACCCTTACCTCTCTTTCAGTGCCAGAGTTTCTTCATAAGATTAATGTTAACAAATACTAATTAAAAAAGCTTCTAGGTGCATATAATGGTAAAAAAAAATTGCTTCCGGCTGTTTGGAGGCGACTGCCCTATGGGACCAGAGGCTTCCCACCCTTATTTGTGGGGTGAGAGCACTTAGACAAGTCTCAACCAGGTGCCCTACTTAAAATACAGGCGCAATTCGAACACAAACATTTTTTTAATATTAAATTCATGATTTTGTTATTTATTTCAATGATTAATCACATTGCAGTGCTAGATTTTAAATGAAAATAATATTTATTTATTTTCGCTACAGTTAAGTATCTCTATCCTAATATTTGGTGTCCAAAAAAATCATATACAGTTGTTAATTACGTCACATATTCATAACAATTATATGTAACGATCACAAAGTTCTAGCTCATGGAGTGATAAATTCCTCAAAGTGGCGTCACCTTTATATTCTCTTGGTGACCCTATCTTAATTGTGGTTGGTAACCTTTTATTAATGCGTCCGTCTGCAACGGAACTTCTACACATGCGCAAAATTTAAACAAGGAACAAAGATAATTCTGTATTTAGCCTATCGTTTGTCAGTTTGAGGTTGAGATAATGAATACAACATACCCCACTCAAACCTTAGCCAAAATTAACATTGCCATGTTTAAAATTATACTACATTAGTATAGGCTACTTCTATTAATTATTTTGTGTATTAGTACATTTAGTTATGTTTCTAGTTTAATACTCACGCATGTGCAGATACGCCTTAAAACGGTACCTGCAGACGCTTGTCATATGCATTGCTTCTGAGTTCTCGTCAAAATATTTCAATTGGTGTCATTGTAAATAATTTTGTTTATTTATTTAGTATTATGTCTGTCAATAAAAAGATCGAAGAAGCCTTGGATCACGTCAGAGCAGCAGAAAAGAGGTGAATCATATGCACATTTTCCTTAATATCGACCTTTCTATATTGTTTTATTAAGTCCTATCTTTTAATAATATTTGCCTTTTCAATTCGTTTCTTACGTCCTTTCTGTGTCTCAAATATTACATCCCTCTTTTGTCTCCAATTTCATCATAACTGAGCTGTCACCCTACAAATGTATTTCACGATGGGGTTTTAGATATTCTAATACTAAGCTATTTTTCAAACAAATACCTGGTACCTATGATACTTTTCACAAAGAGACAATCTTTTTTATTTTAAAAGTAGGCATAGGTATATATTTTTATTATTTAGCGCCGCACCTTACTAGTTTGCTTTATAACCGTTCGGGTTAGGAATTGGAAAGGTTGAATTTAGAGGAAGTTAACTCGAATTTTCGTGGAGGGAGAATGGAAAACATTTGGAGAAAAACCACCCCCATTTCGCCTGACCGAGAGTCGAACCTCGATCTCCCTGTCTTCGGCATTCGAACTCAACCAAAACTAATAGCACCACACTTTATTCATCAATTATTTATTCGATAACAATAATAAATACATTGATATTAAATTTTTCATTTGATGTAATAACATAACAATCCAAATCACAATGCTTATGGATAAGTACTTATTACTGCTGAAACCTGCATAAGAGACCAAGAAGAGAAAATCTGAAACACGACCGTAGCGAGGGTAACATGTGAGTGGCAAATCCGATACTCTAACTAGAACAGTTGAGGAGTGTCGGTATTGGTATCACCCGATACGGCAACTAGTACCGGTGCGTGGCAAAAAGTGAGAAGGAGAAATCCTTATTGATCCACTGGCATTAACAACGAATAACAAGCTGTTCCACGTCGTTGCACAGTGAGACTACGTTCGATTCCATAATCATCGACACGTCCCCAACACCCTCACACATTTCTACTTTAAACACCACGATGTAAAGGTTGTTGAGGGCACTGTGCTTAGGACTAACTATTTTAGAGAAGAGTGGTTGAGAGGTCGCGAACTCTGAGGTTCTACTGGCACAATCAAATTCACTTGGTCCACTTTTTTAAATGCTTTTCCATTTATGAGTCTTTGAACAAATGTTTTTGTAAAATGTGTGCTGCCACCAAATTTTAGTTCTATAGCAATTTATTTTCAAACCTTATGGTTCTGTCATAGCATAAAAAAAGTATACAAATAGAAACTTTATCAAAAATTGGTTATAGATCTTTTTACAATAATGTGTTAGTTCTATAATTAATGTCAAGTACGGTATATAAGTGTTTTTCTCTCATAATTGGTTACAGTAGCACAAAATAAAGTTTAGAAAAAGTTGTTTAATTTGGCCTCTGGTACTTAGCTTTTCCAACTTTTAGTAAAAGTTCTTAGTATTTCTAAATTCTTGAAAAAATGATCAATTTCTAGCACTTTTAAAACTCTTTTTCCAAGTATTTATAAAGGAACCTAATTCCCGTTTTTTCCGATCGGCTCTACTTAGGACAAATCTGATGCGCTAATAGCCCCAGTGACCCGCTTCAGCAGCTGCGTGGTCTAACACACTACTCACGCGTTAGGTTAGACTGCCGATGACGGGGAGATAGAGGTTCAAATCTTGTTCGGTTGTACTGAGGGTAGTTTTCCCAAAATGGTGTTCCATTCTCTTTTCATGCAAATGTGGGTACAGTTCCTTTAAATATAACCGTCCTAATCATTAAAACCATTAGCGTAATTAGTACGTTAAAGTACAAAGCCCTAACGGCTAGTAAAAGGCGGTGCTTAAAAAAATCTCTAGTAAGTTAGTGTGTTAGTTCTCAATATTAAATAAAGTTTCATGCTCTAAATTTTAGGAGAGTTCTATTGTCTCCTTTTTATTCTACAAATTATTAGAACAATGCTGAGTCAAGGTATCACACAGCTACAGCCACGATAATGATTAAATAATTGTTATGTTTTAAATTGCCGGACTTTCATGTATCTTTTAACTAAAGTGGTTTAAAAAAACTTACTTTTTTTTTACCCGCCTCGGTGGGGTAGTTGGCTAACGCGCTAGTCGTGTTGAGCTTGACTGCTGAGGACGGGGAGATCGAGGTTCGAATCTCGGCCAGGTGAACTGGGGGTGGTTTTTCCTAAATGGTTTTCCACTATCCCTCAACACAAATGCGGGTTCACTTCCTCTAATTAAAATCTTCCCAATTCCTAATCCATTAGAGTAATTAGTACTTAAAGCGTATAACCCGAACGGGTAGTAAGACGCGGTGCTAAATATTATTATTATTACATTTTTTTAAATACGATGTTTGGGTCATACGCCTATTTCCTAATTAAACTAATGGTTTAGAAATTTGTAAGGTTTAAATTGAAAGAAAGTGCACCCACATTTGTGTGGAAGTAGAGTGGAAATCCATTTAGGAAAAACAAACTAAGTGCACCCGAAAGTGGTTGATCCTCAATCTCCTTGTCTTTGGCAGTTTAGTCCAACACGAGAGTATCATGTTGGACCACGCGGCCACCGGCGTGGGTAACCTTCTATTGTGTCAGGCTGTTGTAAGGCTTCCTTAGGTACATTATTTGTTTGTTTCATTTAAAAGGATTTATTAAGTTACATTCTGTGTTAAATTTCAGCCTGAAAACTTCACTTTTGAAGTGGAGACCAGACTTTGAAGAGGCGGCAGATGAATACAGTAAAGCAGGTAAGTTTTAATGTCTCACTTGTTTATTTAACCAAATAGCATGATGTAATAACTCTCATCTTAAAATAACTATAATATATTATCGATTATAGGCCTACCACCTTTATTTAATGTATTAAGTTACCTGCTAATACTAGTAAACATAAATACTGTACATACATACCTAATCTTGTCATTCCCTTATGGGGTAGGCAAGAATTTGTGCAAGTAGCTCAAAAAACAACAGCTCCGTACTAAATCCATCTTCACTAACTTTCTCCATACCTCCCTATCTTTGCATACTCGATTCACTTCAACAACATCCATACACCGAGTCATACATGCTCGTTTATTATTAAAACTATTAATGTTCCTCTGTTTCATACATTTGTCTACAACATTTAGCCACGTCTTACATGGCCTACTCATTCCTTTCAATCCACACTCATCCTCTCAACATGCCCAAACCAACGTAACACACTTATTTTCCATTGACCTAATGGATTCCCTTTCAAACTGCACTCCTTCAGCACCCATTCATTACTGACTTTGTCCGCCCACGAGTTTTTACACATACTTTTTTTTAAATATCTCATTCAACCACATTCACCTTGCTCTTGTGTTTCTCATGACAAACCCACACCTCACACAATGTTGTGTGTTGGCGTTAACACACTTGTACATACTGCCATATTTGCCTCATTCTTTGTAACAGTCTAGATCATACACAAAATCATTCACTTCTCCTTTACTAAGTTGACACTCATTTCCTGATCCGACTTTATTAAAAAAGAATCACCTTAGTTTTGGAGATATTTTATATGAAGATCAATTTTTCCTGTCGCCACATTTGAACAACTTAACGCATTCTGTAAGTTATTTTCATTCTCAGCCATTAATACGGCATCATCTGCATATAACAGCACTCGTCCATTTGTACACCAACCGCGTCTCATAAGCACCCCTCTTACACTTATCCATGAAAACAATAAACAACCATGGAGGCATAACACAATGCTGTCTAACACACTGTTCATTGTCAAACCGTTTGCTCAGAGCTCCATCTACCTTATCACACGCTTTACTTCCATCATACACCGTAATAATCACATTTACTAACCATGCATTCACACCATACTCTCAGAACATTCCATTACATACTCCTAATCACAATATCGTACGCTTTCTTCACATCAACGAATGCACAATAAAATTTCTTCCTTACTGCCATACATTTCTCAAATCACTCTTGTTGCAATACAAATATATGGTCTATGCAACCTCCACCTGGTGTGATACTGCATTAAATGTATAATATAGTTAAAATATCTACCTACGAGACATGTCATTTTGACGTGTCTTGAAGTCTTCTTCTTTGTTTTTTGTATATTGGCAGAAAAATCAAGGCTTACATGTGTAAATACAACTCCCGAACACATTCAGATAGTGTGACGATTAACTTATGGCATCAAAATATTTGAGCGCTTGAATATTCATATAAATAATAACATGGGTCATAAAAGTTGAGGTTTATACTGTCAAGTTGACACATCAATAATGTGACGGTGTAAACGCTACTTTAAACTATCTAACTCAACAGCAAGAGTGATACCGACAGACACATGGTGTGAGGATGGTAAACGTACATCCTCATCAATTGTCCTTCCTCGTCCATTCACACTCGACTCCACCAGTATAGCCATTCAGGATCAAATCTAAGCCTTTTGGGTAATATACGGACAAAAGGTCTATACAGTCATTCCTAACACCTTTATAGTATTATTTTAATAATATTCCATATTTAATTTAGTCATATAATTTTTTTTAAATTCAAAAACTTGGTATTGTTTGACAGTTAATTTTGACTCCAACCCACTTCAGTGGCCGCACAGCCTAAGGCACTAGCTTCACAATATACTAAGACTAATACTACTGTAGGTGACCTGGCAGTTTAGGGGTAAGGTGTCAGACTTCTATGCTGGCGGCCGGGGTTCAATCCTCGGTCCCGGCAAAGATTTATCTGATTACCAAACCCTTCCTTCACCTCTGACAAGACATCTTGTGAATGTGAGGAATGCCAGGCCTCCACCGTGGTTCGGATTCCACGTTAAACTGTAGGTCCTCCATTTCATCTCACAATCACCCTACCATTA
>CABFVX010000275.1:293441-305942 GCA_902151425.1 Timema shepardi | reverse complement strand
TTTCAGCCACCTGTTTTAAAAACTTACAGGGCCTGATGTAATTGCGTAAGCCATCATCAAGTGTTTCTTGATTCAGCCACCTGTTTTAAGAACTTACAGAGCCTGATGTAATTGCGTAAGCCATCATCAAGTGTTTCTTCTTTCAGCCACCTGTTTTAAAAACTTACAGGGCCTGATGTAATTGCATAAGCCATCATCAAGTGTTTCTTCTTTCAGCCACCTGTCTTAGAAACGTACAGTGCGCTGGTGTAGTTGCGTCAGCCATCATCAAGTGTTTCTTGATTCAGCCACCTGTTTTAAAAACTTACAGGGCCTGATGTAATTGCATAAGCCATCATCAAGTGTTTCTTCTTTCATCCACCTGTCTTAGAAACGTACAGGCGCTGGTGTAGTTGCGTCAGCCATCATCAAGTGTTTCTTGATTCAGCCACCTGTTTTAAGAACTTACAGAGCCTGATGTAATTGCGTAAGCCATCATTAAGTGTTTCTTGTTTCAGCCACCTGTTTTAAAAACTTACAGGGCCTGATGTAATTGCGTAAGCCATCATCAAGTGTTTCTGGTTTCAGCCACCTGTTTTAAAAACTTACAGGGCCTGATGTAATTGTGTAAGCCATCATCAAGTGTTTCTTGATTCAGCCACCTGTTTTAAAAACTTACAGGGCCTGATGTAATTGCGTAAGCCATCATCAAGTGTTTCTTGTTTCAGCCACCTGTTTTAAAAACTTACAGGGCCTGATGTAATTGCGTAAGCCATCATCAAGTGTTTCTTGTTTCAGCCACCTGTTTTAAAAACTTACAGGGCCTGATGTAATTGCGTAAGCCATCATCAAGTGTTTCTTCTTTCAGCCACCTGTCTTAGAAACTTACAGGCGCTGGTGTAGTTGTGTCAGCCATCATCAAGTGTTTCTTGTTTCAGCCACCTGTTATAGAAACGGGAAGTCACTGGAACAATGCAGGGAATGTCTAATGAAAGCAGCAGAATGCAACAAACAGAAGAGATCGTATCCTTTTGACTGCTAAACAATGTAATGTGACTCATGCGAGCTTATGACACATTAATTCCCAAATGTAAAGGTGTAAATTGACCCATAATTCTTTGCAATGCAAACTTAAAACTGCTTTCTATAACCATATTTTATTTATTTTTTGTTAAAAATATCTTCTTTGTTGTTATAACGGTATGTTTTAACAATACATGTGGAGTCTTGATCAGGGTTGTGGAGTCTGAGTCATGGAGTTCAGTCTTGGATGGAGTCGGGAGTTGTTAAAAATAATTAGAATTTGACCCAAGAATAGAAACTTATAATATTATGTAATACCCATACCCTAGATTGGGATGTTTATTTAAAACTAACATAACAGTGTTGAAATGAAGCAAGGGAAAGAACTGGACCGGCTAGCCTGTTTGATGAGTTTGTAAACAGTTGGAAAGAACGCACAACAACCTGTCGCTGCGATGTGTGCTCGACAACTGGGCTGAATTGAACTATAAAGGGTTTTAATTTAGGACTACCGCGACTGACTCGTTAAGATCTACTCAGGGGCAGTCACTCTATCCGCCATCGGGGGCACACAAATTAGAACATCGGGTACCTGTGCTGGAGGGCAACATTCGTGCCCAAGATACCTGGTTTGAATCTTTGGAGGTGTCGGTCGAGCTATTGTTTAGATATTCCTCACTAAGCCAGTTTTCTCACGAGTGCATATGGCCAAGTCCTTATACTTGGAGGTTGCATACGTCCAACTTGTAAGTAATATCTACTTCACAAAGATAAGTTGCATATTTGATATGTTGCGTAGTCATTGGGTAGTAGTCTGGTTTTCCTTTGTAGTTTTTAACGTTAAAGACAGTTGGTATGTGTTGTGTTGTAATCCATTTTGCCACCACATCTCACGTCTCGTTCAGGCCATATATAAATTGTTACTTATATTTAATAGTTTCCTTAAGTATATATCAGATTATTTCATGCTGCAAGGTAATTGTATTTTTATTAAGTTTTTATTAGAGTTTGGTCGAATAGACTGTTTTACCAATCCAAATCTTGGAAAAAAATTATGAACATATGAGGAAATATAAATATTTAATAGAACAATATAAAATACAAATAGTAACTATTATAGCATTCATACATTCAGTTAAGTGTTAAATTACTGGTCTGGGGCCTGGTTGTTAAGTTAATACTATAATTATAATTGGTTCTGAAACACCAATAAACAGTACCTATTAAAGCTCCAAGACAAATTTCACTTGAAATATTGTAAAAAATTAAGGATTTGAGTCTTGAATCTAAAATTTGCTTGAATCTCTAAAACCAAATCAAGTGAAATTGAACAGTGTTAATTACAAATTCACAGTGTGTAAAATGTTGATTAGCTGTATTATTTATTCTGAAAATTGAAAAATGGCACCTGAACATGAGAATCAAACCCGGGACCTTTGGCTTAGTACACCAATTCTCTAACCACTGAGCTATCCAGGAATCGTCCCAAGTGGCAGCGATCAAGCCAACTACAGAGTTGAAGGTGGCTGCTTTATCTGATAGCTCGTGATCTTAATAAAATCACACATTTGTAGCTGATGATTTCCGCACGTCCATCATAATCTCTGCCTTAAAATATGAGTGAAAAATTACCCTGGGAATGGGACGATTCCTGGATAACTCAGTGGTTAAAGCAGTGGCGTACTAAGCCAAAGGTCCCGGGTTTGATTCCCGTGTCCAGGTGTAATTTTTCAATTTTCAGAATATGATTTTTTGATGGAGTAATCCTCACTGAAAACATAAATAATAGCTTTGGCTATTTAAATCTTATATTATCTATACTTAAGATTAATAAACTGTAAGCTTCATAGTTTTATTAAGGGATAAGTTAACATCTTTTATTAAAAGAAGAAATAGGGTTGAATTAACTTGGTTCTCCATTTCTTATTTAAATTATTTCTTTGCCATCCCTCTTAAATTCTGATTTCAAATATTTCCCCTTAAGCTGACTTTGGTCAAAATTGCTTTTCAAAGTGAATCCAAACCAAAGTCTATTTTAAGATTGGTGACCTGGCGGTCTAGGGGTAAGGTGTCAGACTTTTATGCTGGCGGCCGGGGTTCAATCCTCGGTCCCGGCATAGATTTATCTGATTACCAAACCCTTCCTTCACCTCTGACAAGATATCTTGTGAATGTGAGGAATGCCAGGCCTCCACCGTGTTTCGGATTCCACGTTAAACTCTAGGTCCTCCATTTCATCTCACAATCACCCTACCATTACACATTAGCGTAAGAGCGTATAACCCGAACGGGTAGTAAGACGCGGTACTAATAATAATAATATTTTAAGATTCTTAACTTTTCTTAAGTCATTTTGATATTTTCTACGGATAGGTATGGTGGTAATAGGTTAGATTAACTCTTGGGTCATTTTGTGAAGAGTTTCAAAGTGGAAAAATTTGGTAGGTATCAAATTTCTGAAAATTATCTCTTAATTTATATTTGTGAATATTTACACAGGTAAATGATACATGCATTCAAGAATCTTAAAAAAAACTCAAATTTCAAAAAGAGAAATTTCACATTATAAACTATAAAAATTGGCATGTTTTAAAGAATCTTATTACTCTTCACACAAACAAATGTTTTGGGTACAGGTGTATCGACCAAGCAGTTCTAGTGTGCAAGGATCTAGGAGACTTGCGAGCAATCGCTGATCTAGCGGAGCGTTCCTGCAGTCTGTACCAGCAACATGGCTCCCCGGACTCTGGAGCAGCGGCTCTTGACAAAGCTGCCAAGATTCTAGAAAAAGATCATCCAGAGCTGGCCTTAAGACTCTACCAGAAGGCCGCAGATGTTGTCATAGTAAGTAGCCAGCAACGGGGGAGGGGAGGATTCGCATTACTGTTGTACCGGGCCCCGAGCGAAAGGGGGCCCCACAAGCCATCCTTGAGGACTATTTTTATTTAGTAGTCTTGAATAAAATAACTAATAAATATTTTGTTAAGGATTGCTTTTTAAACTTTGCCAGCTCTTTTTTCCTTGATCTTTTAAATGCAGTACATAAGCTGCAACTAGAAGGTATCTTTGCAGAGGTGTTCAGAGCACTTATAACTATTTCGCCCTCCCACTAACAGTTGCTGAAGAGAAGAGAGCATTCAGAGCAAGTTTGCTATGATTAAAAATTACACATGAGCTACGATGATACAAGACCATCTTAACAGTTTGACCCTACTCACTCTAGAACACAAAATATCACACAGTATTGACTTTAGTGACGTAGTTAAAGACTTTGTTGTGGTTAAAGTGAGAAGATATGCTAAACATAAAAAGCGTCATTATTAGTTAATCGACTAATAGGAAGTTAGTCAACTACTAGATTTATCAGCTATCAAATATAACATAGCTCTAATATTTAACAGGTTTTTAAACTTTTTTTAATCCTACCCCTGTATTATTATTATTATTATTATTATTATTATCACCGCGTCTTACTACCCGTTCGGGTTATACGCACTTACGCTAATGTGTAATGGTAGGGTGATTGTGAGATGAAATGGAGGACCTACAGTTTAACGTGGAATCCGAGCTACGGTGGAGGCCTGGCATTCCTCACATTCACAAGATGTCTTGTCAGATGTGAAGGAAGGGTTTGGTAATCAGATAAATCTTTGCCGGGACCGAGGATTGAACCCCGGCCGCCAGCATAGAAGGCTGACACCTTACCCCTAGACCACCAGGTCACTCCTACCCCTGTAATTGTATTAAGTGGTGGGGAGAGGGGTTCCAAAAATTCTTAATGTAATGGGCCACAAATCTCTGTCACCGAACCTCTGAGTAGCTATAAATATTGGTGTATTATTTTTGGAAAGAACTGGTGTATTAATAGGTCTGACATTCGTCATAAAAACTAGTTTAAGAGTTTTAAGAACCTGCCTCGGTTACATAGTTAGCTAATTCGCTAGTTTCATGTTGAGCTAGACTGCCGAGGATGGGGAGATAGAGGTTCGAATCTTGCTCGATGAACGGGGAGGGGGGTTACTAAATGGTCTACTACTTTCCCTCCACACAAATACGGGTTCACTTCCTCTATATTCAACCGTCCAAATTCCTAAACCATTAGTGTAATTAGTACTTAGGCGTATAACCCGAACGAGTAGTAAGTATTATTATTATTAATAATAGTGTTAAGAATAAAAGAGCATGTATTATTCGGTGTATGAATGTTAAAGGGAGTATGCAAGGATAGGGAAGTGTGGAGAAAATTAGTGAGGATGGATTAAGTACGGAGTTGTTGTTTTTTGAGCTACATGTTTTGGGGAAATGTGGGTTTCCGCCTTCACAGTGATGACTTAATGGCCGGTGGACTGGGTTTTGGGTCTGTTCTAGATTTAAGTTAGTTTATAAGTCGTGTGCTGAAAGTCGGTTCAGATAAATTTTAAAAACCCAGTCAAATCAGGGGTTGTAACAAATTTATGATTTAATAGAAATATAGATAATAATATTAATTTCAGATTGAAGATAGCCCAAGGCAAGCTGCTGAGTTTATGAGTAAAGTAGCACGCCTGATGGTAAAACTTCAAATGTAAGTTGTTATCTTATAGACCATCATATTTCATCATTATATTGTTTAGTTTAATCCTGCGCCATCACCATATAATGTTTATGAAAGTTAAAACTAGTGATAAAGATACAAATTAAGGGTGTAAGAAACTTCGACAATTACAAAATTTTGGTGCGATAAAAATATTTATGGATAAAATATTCAATTTATGGTCATTTGCGATTACAAATTAATATTCACATGGAAAAAATTTGAAGTATGCCCCAGTTGAATTGTAAGTTGTGATAATAGCATGATTTATCAGATTTTAAAAAAAATTTACAAACAATTATGTGATTTTAAAAAATCCGAATGATTTTAGTGCATATACAAATAACCATAGTTTCATAATTTCTTAAATCATGAAACAATTATTAAACTTCGATTCAGCTTGGATAAAATTTTATATATTTGATTCAAGTTTGCTTTGAATTAAAAAAGTGACCTTTGCACACCCCTTTTATAAATGAATTTGATAGAAAGGAACTAAGTTAATAATTGTTAATTTTCAGGAGATCAAATAAAACTAATTTATTTTTATATGCTTCAATGAAAGATTTTCAGTTTTTAATCCAGTTTGGAGGTCAATGTATGAAATCTAAGAAAAGCAGGATTTTTTATTGTGCACACATTTTATACACAACTTTTTAGGCTGTTTATTCCTCCAATTAAATTTTACATTCTAAGAGATGCTAACAAAATTAAAAATTGATATGTCTTATTTTAAATAATAATGTTGTGTATTATTATTTCATTTACAAATTGCTTACACCTTCAAATAAATATCCCGGAAATATAAAATTACAAAGTCCAACTGCGTGGGCCACATTTAAAAAAAAATCTGACTAGATGAAGTAAAAAAAACTAAATTATTTTAAAATTCTTGCTGTTACAAAAAGAAAATTAAGAATACATAAAATGTTAACAATTTAACCTCTATACTTTCAAAAAATATGAACATTTATGTTTGTTTGGGTCATTTTGAAAAGTCCATATTTCCATAGAGCATGTCCTCGAGATGTGATCATTATGTATTTTTGTTTTTTTCATAATAGAGAACATCTGTTCATCCGCTTACGTGCTGCCAAACATTTCATGTATTTGGTGTGCAAAAACAATTTTCGGGAATCGAATTATTTTGAATAAATAATACAAATTTAGTGCACTAACATAACATGCTAGATTTCCCCAAATAATTTTCATTTATCATAATCTCAAAAGCTTTGTTCCTACGTAGTTTATAAAACATATTAATTGGACTTCATTGTCTGTTGGTTCATTTGAAGGTTGGCAGGTCGCACATAGTTATAGATAAGGTTACACGCAAGTTTTACATGCCGGTATTAAAGAATTTAAAGATTTAAAGGATTCATTCTATTTTTAGTCGATCACTAAGTAAATTAGATTTATATTTGAAATGTTGTAGCTCTGCATTGGCTCAAATATGTTGTGATGCCTCTACCCAGGTATGACCAGGCTGCAGATGTCCTCCGCAGGGAAATGGGTCTCCACCAAGAGTCTGATAACATACCTGCGATGGGTCGGTTAACTGTGGCGATGGTTCTGGTGCAGCTGGCTCGTGGCGATTATGTTGGGGCCGAGAAGGCTTTCAAAGAGTGGGGCAACTGCTGCGATGCTCCTGAGGTGCGTTTATAATCTTGCAGCGGAACACTCTTTGGGGAAAAATTTGGTGGATTGCATTACTCTTGACTTGAGTCTAGAGCACTTGAGGATTTCAAGAATCATCATTATCTTCATCATTATTATTATAATGATACCGGTTTTTATTATGCAGATGTGGATCTGTGTATGCCTTACTGTGCACTTGTTATCACACGGCTATGACGGTCTGATTATATTTATATTTCTTACTGTGGGATTACTTATGGGCTTATTGTTGAAATTAGTAGAGCTTTAAAATTGTACATGATTTATTTTATTAATTGCACTTCACTATTGTAAATTTAATACTAAAATGATAGTTTTTGGTTCATTTATGAACTGACACTGATAGTCAGAGCTACTTCTTTGATATTACTATGTTTCTGTTTAGATTTATACACACAAGCTGCTTATATATGACCTACCCCTTGCTTCTTGGACCCCTTGTCACCAGTGTTAAAACTAATTGGAGAACTCCTGGCAACCTGGTGTTGCGAAGGCTGGCTTCCCATTGGGTAAAGGCAGCCAGCACAAAAGCTGATTTTCTTACAGAACAAAGGGAGTTTTTTTTTTTTAAAGAAAGAAAGTTTTAAAACATATTATATTGAAATTATTTCTGAAAATGCATGATCATTCATGGTTGAAGTTTTAAAAGGAAAATTTACATAGAGTTCTTTAAAGAAAAATTTACATAAAGTTCTTTAAAGAAAAATACATTTCATCCATGGCTTTTTTTTAATAAATGAAAGGGGTCCAAAACAGTATTGTTACATTATCATCATGCGCTGTTTCCCGCCACTGGCAGGGTCTGTCTTGAACATAAGCCTCTCCATTTACTTCTTTCCTCTCACCACGTTTCTTCCTCCACTCCCTTTATCCACCTGTGCCTGAGTCTTCCTGCTCGTCACCTCCATTTCGAGCAATTTTCTTGGAGTCCTCCTCGCTTCAATCCACTTCACATATCCATACCACCTCAATATCTCCTTCTCTATCCTATCCTCCTTAATTCTCTCACCCTGTGCATCCTTGCTCCTGCCCACCAACTCTTCAGAAATTTCATCTCACATCCCTGCATCCTACCTTCAAAAATATAAACCAGTTTTTTCTGGTAGCAAATGTAGATCACTCTATTGGTTTTCCATGGAATACCATTTAGGTTTTCTTTAATTGCTCATAATTCCATATTTGTACAACTTGAATAGATTGTTATCTAATTTGCATGTTTAGTTATCATAAGTATCTTTCTTTAGTTAAATAGCCGTGTGAACAAGGAGGTTAAGCAGACTGATTCAATAAACGTTTAAAAGAGGTTTTTAGGTCAAACTCTCCACACGGATTGTTCTTTCTCTCTCTAGCTGAAGACTGAAATGAGACACTAGACTTTCAAGTATCTCGTAAATGTGTTTGCCTTGCTCTTTTATTTCCCTTTCAATGGTTTGGGTTCATGTTTTTCCATTATTATTATTAGAGATGGGTTGCATCTTATATTTCTCGAATCCTAATCCAAAATTTTCTTTAAGATCTAGAATCCATGAATCTTCAAAGCTACGGTACATTTTTAGTTTGTCGAAAAATTTAAAAGTATATTTAAAAAAATCAAAACAAATTGGCATAAATAAAATAATGAGTTTATATTTTAAAAAATGTTGTTTTGTTCTTTTATCAGTTTTTTTTACATAAATTAAGCTAAATTGTCATATTATTATTTTTAACTGCATGGATCTATTTAATTTCTCAAAAATTGCATTTTGAGTTCAATCTAAGGTCTCTATATTTGGATCCAAGATTTTTTTTTTTTTCAATCCCTCTCTATTTTCCTGAATACTATAGGATTCAAGCGTCCCATCTCTAATTATTATACAAACCTACACAAATTATTTTTTTAAAAAAATGATTCAACCATTGAGTAGACCAAAACAAACCGACAAGGTGTACTTTAGCCTTTCACGAGGTGTTTCTTGAATAAAATCCTGAAGAAACTAAATATGTGTGGAAACGTATTGCTTAGGTCCAAACCTTAGAAACGCTGCTGCAAGCTTATGACGAGGAAGATGCCGATACGGCGCGTACCGCTCTTAACAACCCGTTCATAAAGTACATGGACGTTGAGTACGCTCGTCTTGCACGAGATTTGCCTCTTCCACAAGGGATTGCTTCCATCTCTAAGCCAACCGCAAGGGGGAATGCTGCTCCTTCCTCTGCGTCTGATTCAGAGGTATTCATATATGTATGTTTGTGTATGTGCACATCGTCATCATCAACAACAACAACAATTTCCAGGTTGTGACCGGGTCACTTTAATAAAATGTCTCAACTTCCTCTATTTTTCCGATATCATTTCTCCTTTAATTGCCTCTATTCTTCTCCTCTCACTTTAACACCTTTTGTTAACTGCTCTTCTCATCTCTTACTTTGTCTACCTTGGAGTCTTTTTCCTACATACTTCATTCCTATATTGTTTGATTTTTTTTTCATTTTCTTGTATTTGCACATACAAGGTACATAAAGAGATATGACCAACCCTTCTTTAGATAGTTAATTGTGGTACCTAGTGTTTAGTTGGAAAGGTGGATGGAAACATATAAAGGGACGGATCTAAGTTATAGAGCCAGTGGCTAATCACCCCACTCTTTCTGTAGGAAGCCAAGAAACCAGATGCTGGTGAATTGGGTGGCGATCAAGATGATGATGAATTTGCAGGAGGCTTGTGCTGAAAAGTGGTATGTTTTCTTTAACTATGTTTGTAATATTAGTGTGAGACATTGGAGATATCTATAATATAAATTGCAACAGTATTCTTATTTTTCAGAATATGAAAAAAAAGGAGCCAATTATTTGCCATCTAAGTCTTTTATTTAAAGTAGCTGAATTAGGGATGAAAGGGAATGACATTTATATATCAAGACTGAACGGGAAATGAGTCAAAATATCGAGAACGGGAAATTATAAAAATGACGCTTTAGATTAATTCTAGATTAAAAATATATATTGGTTTTTAAACTAATATGGTAATACTTGTATAAACTTTGACATTATTAAATATAGTACAAATAAATACATCATAAAAACATAATATAGATAGGGGTGTGCAAATAGCATTATTTACTTAAACAAATATTGAATAGGACAAATTGAAAAATTAATTTTAATACATTATTTTTATTAGTTAATATCTTTTGAAAATGATGTTTTATATATTTTAACCTCTCTTTCTCTGTGTTCCACTCCCCGCCCCAGACACCTCATCTCGTTCAGTAGCGTGTCTTTCTACTGAGCTAAGGGTCCTGGGTTCAATTCCCGGCATGACCAAAAGATTTATAACAGCTGAAATGTTAATTTACACTTTCACAGTGATGAGTTAACAGACGGGGACTGGATGTTGTGCCTGTCCTAGTCTTAGTTATATTATAAGGCATATGAAGCTACGACAGGCCTAGCAAGCCGGTAGTGGGAAATATATGGTTTGAATAAAAAACTGACTACAGACGGGAAACATTAATGGTTGAAAAAAAAAATATTTTCAAAAAAAGTATTTAAACGCACGGACAATTTTGATTTGATACTCTTTAGAATAGTCAATTATGCTCATATGCTAGAATTTTTTTTAATGACTTAGATCTTATTTGAAATGATTTCTGCCTCATATTTTTAAGATTCTAAAAACAATTTGTTTTTCATTTTTCAGGATCTCTTCAAAATGTACATACGTTTCGATCTCGCTTTGTGTCATAGAATTCAACAGTTTTGTGCGTTAAACTTCATATTATGAAAACATTTTTAGATTATTTATTTATTATTACTGGTGAAGGGTGTGTCTGCTAAGTCAACTTATTCAACTCAAATACATGTAATATTCTCAAAATCATATCAAAGCTCAAATATTTTTGGTTAATTGTTTTATGCTAGAAAAAAAAAATTAAATTGTTTATAACTATGCACTGAAATTATGTGGAAAATCTTTTATGGCACAATATCTCATAATATTTGGTTTTATTCTGATAAATATTAGTTAACAAAGTATACAACAGCTCTGAATGTTAATAATTGTCCATAAATTGAGAATTTTAGCTGACGATGTTTTTATTGGCAGTTTGTCAATGCTGGAATTTTTTTTTTAAGAAAAGTCTAAGCTGATATTTGTTTTGAAGCAAAGTTAAAGTGTCGCACACCCTTAATTACTGGTATAATTACTTTACCACAAGTAATAATTGTGTAATGAGTGGGGATCTAAACTTTTGAATAAGTAACAACCAGCAAGCCAGGAGGAAATGCAGTTGTAAGAAAAATTGTATTCAATGTCATTTTTTTTTAAAGTATTGATTTTATATGTTGTTTTGTTGAGATTTGTATATAGATAAGCAAATGTAATAAATATTGACTTGTTTTGGATAACACTATGTCTCTCCATCTACGTTAGTTCAGTGCTATTGTGCTTGAATCAGACCCAGGAGATTGTAGCTCGAATCAGGCGATTGTTTTTTTTTATCACCATTATTTGTTTTTCCATCACTTTCCCTGCTAATTTAAAGTTAACCTGTTGTTTATTTTATTTCATATATCTTTCTTAGCCCTTTGATACTAGCTTATGCTAAATAAGACAATATTTTTAAGTTCCTAGTGTATAAAATCAAAATTATGGTCCTTTATTATGTTAGGAAGAAGGTACAGGAAAGGTGGATAAAACACATAAAAGGAACAAACACAATATGGTTGTTACAATGAAAAGAAGAACACAGTTCACACTTTACACTGCTGCCACTGGACAAAGAGGACCTCTTGAATAAAATTGATCTTTACCACCCTATCCCCCAGCCTAGGTTTTATTCTATCAGAACTCATTAGGTGAGAGTGTGAAATGTGTTCTTAAAAATATATTACAATTATTTCTTAAATCAAAAATAGGTTTTCTTTATAGAGATACATGATTATTTAGTAAAATAACTGCATTTAATTTCTTGTTCCCTGGTTACAATCTTATTTTCCGTCCACCCTTGCTGCTTGTATTCACAATTTACATTTCTTACAAGGCCCTAGCCAGCCAATAATTTCAGGGGGAAGGAGGGGGAGGGGGGTTGGTGGGCACATCTCCCAATTGCCGGAGGCTAGAAAAAAATTCTAAATTATATGCGGTTATAGAAGCCCTCTGAATTGTTTTTAATGGTAACACAGCCTCCTAATTTGTACTTTTACCTCAATTTTTATATTGTTTGGACCATTAATAAAACAATATATATTTTGTTCATAAAATTTGGGGG
>CABFVX010000275.1:273213-292999 GCA_902151425.1 Timema shepardi | reverse complement strand
CCCCAGTTCACCTGAGCAAGATTTGAACCTCGATCCCCCCATCCTCGGTAGTCAAGCTCAACACAAAATGAATGCGTTAGCTAATAAATCGTAACCAATTGTTAATATTATTCTTATAATCCATTCATTACAACATTCATACATTCGGTTAAGTGTTAAATTACTGGTCTGGGGTCTGGTTGTTAAGTTGATTCTATAATTATAATTGTTTCTGAACCAACAATAAGCAATATTAGAGCTATAAAATAAGTCTCACTTGAAAAATTGAAAAAAAGATAAGGATGAGTCTCGAATCCCCAAATCTTGAATGTGCTTCAGGATTCGAGAGCCCATCCCTAGTTTTTGACTTTAGTTCTCCAACATGAACACACGATAAATTGTAAATTATTTCAATATGTATATCTTTACTCCTCAAAGCTAACAAATATGTTATGTATTGTTCAAGGGCTCCTATTATAAGATGTACAAAGGTTTTATAAAGGCTTTTTTTTGGGAGCGGGAAGGGGGGGAAGTTTGGTTTATTTTCTGGTCAATATAGTAATAAATAATATAATTTACTTTACCTCACAGGAATTTAGTTAGCGAATTAAAATTAATATTATCAATGCTTCATAGACCTCTATTTGATAACTTGCTCATTTTTAGAATATATTAACCTTCTCATTTACTTTCATTTTTACATTTTTGTAAATATTGTTGAATTTATAGTGTGTATATTAATGTTAAAAGTTTTTAAAAGTTGTAAGCTGATGTTCAAGAGGTATATTATTTGTTTTTAGAAGAAATGATTGTGTGATTTATATTTATCATCATCATCATCATCATCATCATCATCATCATCATCATCAACAACAACAACTGTTTCCAACCTGCGGCCGGATCAATTTAGTAAATACATCTCAATAATTCTCTTTGGCATCCTCTCTTTTTCCATCCTCATTACATGTCCATACTGTCTCAGTCTTGCTTACTCTACTATCTCATGTACTCTTCCATCCTCATTACATGTCCATACTGTCTCAGTCTTGCTTCCTCTACTATCTCATGTACTCCAACATCCTCATTACATGTCCATACTGTCTCAGTCTTGCTTCCTCTACTATCTCATGTACTCCAACATCCTCATTACATGCCCACACCATCTCACTCTTGCTTCCTCTACTATCTCATGTACTCGAACATCCTCATTATATGTCCATACCATCTGTCTTGCCTCCTCTACTATCTCATGTACTCCAACATCCTCATTACATGCCCATGCCATCTCAGTCCTGCTTCCTCAACTATCTCATGTACTCCAACATCCTCATTACATTCCCATACCATCTCACTCTTGCTTCCTCTACTATCTCATGTACTCCAACATCCTCATTACATGCCCACACCATCTCACTCTTGCTTCCTCTACTATCTCATGTACTCCCTGCACCTCTACTCTTTCCCGGATAACTTCATTCCTAATCTTGTTTCTCTTCATTATAGATAAAATGCTCCTCACAGACTTAATCTCCATTTCCATTTATCACTTTTCTTAAAGTACCAATAAATTTACAATCGTTGATATGTCTTGGTCTTAAGATCAATGAAATTGCATTTGTTAGGGTTGTTTGAAGTCTAATTTTTGTATCCAAAGCCAAATCAAATATATTAAATATTCCCAAAGGCGCATCGAAGTGTGAGTTTTTGTATTGTTGTCTTATGTTGAAAATAAAGTTGTGCAATTTTTTTAAGGGTAGTCTAATGCAATCCTGATTAACAGGACTGTATTTTGATGACATATAATCTTTTATTTGGTTAATCACAAATAATTCTCATGTATACATCAACTCTGTTCATAATTCCCTGGCTGTGAACACTTTTTTTTCATTATTTGGTCATGTTTTGTCATTTTGGGTTTCTAGCTCATATTTTCTTTGTCATTTTTAAACATTTATGTTAAATAAGGTTTTATAATACTTTCAATACCGCTAATCAAACATAAATTTGGTCAACACGCATTTGTTGGAATGAGAATATGAGCTATGCAATGGACTTTGTATTCTCTTTTCTGATTGGTTGTAAAATACACATTCCTGGTGAGATTGTAACATGGGAAGAGAGGGTTGCATTGGGAGGGGGTAGCTACCATATTACCTCTGAACCAGATATTTGTAAATGGCTATTATATTTTTTAGTAGAATGCAAGAGTTTATTTGTTAAAGGGCTTTTCATTATATATGAATATATATATTATATAGTGCTGGAGAAAACTTGAGAAGATCAGGTGGACAAATGAAATCCTAAGAAGAGTGAGTGATCAGACAGCCATTTTGGATGTGATTCTTCTATGCAAACTGGATCGGACACATCCTTAGGAAGAACTTGTCTTTTGCACGACGTCATAGAAGGAAATGTTGAGGGAAAGAGGATTCAAATATTGGATGACTTGAAGGAGCTTAAGGAGGAGGCAGAGGTCAGGGCACATTGGGGGTCTTAAGTTCACTGACAAAAGGAATGAACTTGTCTTGAGACAGAACACTTAGTAATAAAAGTTATCAGGAATTCTATGTTAAAGTAAGATGACCCACGAAACTTTAAGTTCAGAGAGAAAAAAACTACTTTGCATGAGTCATAAACATTGAATCACTTTTAAAAATTATAAATAAATTTGTCTTATTATTATTATTATTATTATTATTATTATTATTATTATTGGTATTATTGGTATTATTGATGTAATGTTTTGCCCAATTTTACATTATAGTGATAAAACATGACCTTTTTTCTAGTATCTAGGTTGACTAACTTTATTCATTCGGTTTTTGTATCACATTTAACTCAAAGTGTAATTTGAATTATCTAAATACAACACAGTCTTGATAATTCAAACATGAAATTGTCAAGGACGTTGGGATTAACAAGGGATGATAAAAAAATCAATGGACAAAATCATTATCTAATAGCTTATTGATTATTATTTGTAAACTGCTTCTTATATGTTTGATTAATTTGGCTTTTAAACACATCTCTGGATCTTCACAACCTTTTTCTTTACATCAAAAATGGTAAAATTACCCACAGGATACTTCCTAACTAGTTTAATTAATTAGAGCCTGTCGCTATGGAGAAAGCATACTCTTGTACAATTAATTACGCGTGACCCGCTTCGGTGGCCGCATGGTGTAACTCTACTCTCGCAGTAAACTAGACTGCCGATGATGGGGAGATAGAGGTTCGAATCTTGATCGGGTATATTCAGGGTGGTTTTACTAAAATGGTTTCTACTATAGATTCACACAAATGTAGATACACTTCCTATAAAAAATATAACCTTCCTAATCCCTAAAACACTAATGAGTAATTAGTTTAACTCGAACAGGTAGTAAAATGTGGTGCTATAATGACAAATACATGGCTAGCAAAGATAAGGAGATTGAAGTGATCTTTAGGACGGACAGAGTCGACTCGGATATATTTCATAAATTTTAAAAACTGACACCTGAACAGGAGAATTTAAACCGAGACCCATGACTTTAGCACACTAACACTCAAACCACTTAGCTATCACTCATAACTGGCAGAGGCTGTGATTTATCAAAATTTATGAATATGATATGCTGCGGCTGTATCTTTACTCGAGATCATTTCCATCTCCAAATCTTTGCTAGTCGTTATTAATTTATTGTTCAAGTAAATGCTTTCTACATGTCATTCGCTTTCATGTGCAATGCCATTTATACAAACAGCAGCACGGTGCTATTCCTGAGTCGTCGGTAGCTGTGGTATCAATGATACTCGATAT
Source organism: Timema shepardi (assembly GCA_902151425.1). Taxonomy (NCBI): domain Eukaryota; kingdom Metazoa; phylum Arthropoda; class Insecta; order Phasmatodea; family Timematidae; genus Timema; species Timema shepardi. The sequence continues at coordinate 289,218 of CABFVX010000275.1, read as the reverse complement.
TCACATGTCCATCACAGACTTGGCCTCAGAATATGAGTGAAGAATGACCCTGAGCAAGGGATGATCCCTGTATAGCTAAGTGGTAGAGAATTTACATGCTAATCAAAGTGTTCTGGGTTTGAATCCAGTGTCCAGGTGTCATTATTCCAAATTTACAAATATTTAATGTATTTCTTTTGTCCGACAACAATGTGCTGTAAACTCGCATAAAAACACTGGCAATACGAAACAAGAACAGAGGGTTATCATGGTGCGATATAAAGAAGACACCATTATGCCCATGAGTGAAGATGGGAGGAGTAGAACCAACGGAAGTTCGATTACCGTCTTCACCACTAGCACAGGTTTGAGTTGGCAAGACTGTGTTGTGGTGTAAATTGTTTTATGCATCTGTGGTGACAATTTGTCTGAAACCGTAGTTTCTTTTTGTTTGGACAGAATTTGATGATAAATGTCTTGGAAAAGCAAATAATATTATTTGTAACTGAAACAACTTGTATTTTTAGTGTTGTCTAGGTCTACACATATTTATCAACACATGTAAATTGTTTCTCATAATTTAGGATCATAAAATAAAGTTCTAGCCGCCAAGAAAGTAGAAATTGTTGTTAAAGTTTATTTAGATTTTTAAAATATGAAAAATAAAAAATAGAACGAAATAGTCAACTTTAACTTTAAAATTAAAGTATGGTAGATCCTACTCCTCTTTACATCATGTTATTCCCCTTCTTTTCCCCCCTCCCTCTGCTTAAAAAAACCCCACAGCAAACGCAAGTGTGCTTTATACTTGAGCTTGTGTAAGCCTCATATATTCAACACGAGCTTAAGCAAAATGTGTAATTTAACTTTGCTGAAGGTGACCTGGTGGTCCAGGGGTAAGGTGTCAGACTTCTATGCTGGCGGCCGGGGTTCAATCCCCGGTCCCGGTATAAATTTATCTTATTACCAAACCCACCCTTCACCTCTGACAAGCCATCTTGTGAATGTGGGGAATGCCAGGCCTCCACCGTGGTTCGGATTCCACGTTAAACTGTAGGTCCTTTCTCACAATCACCTTACCATTACACATTAGCGTAAGTGCGTATAACCCGAACGGGTAGTAAGACGCAGTGCTAATAATAATAATAACTTTGCTGAAGTTTATACTTTAAATTTTACAAATCATCAAGGTTTTTTTAAAAAAATTAACCCCAATCCACACTATGTTACTCAAATATTTGAGTACACCATTTGGCAGTTGGCTCTCGACTGAGGAGAAGCTGAGTGAAAACACCTAGGTAGGCTCTTTGTATTGTGCGTCACTGCCCTGTTAGTACCCCTAGCTGAGAACAGTACAGAACACAAAACTATCTTGGAAGTGTGATTGAGGCAAAAGGGTGGGAGTAGAGTGGATCTAATGAGACAAGGATAGTGGGAAGAGTTGTTCTATAGGTGTGTAAGAGACCTGCTAAGGAGAAGAGAGATCCCCTTGAAGTGTTGTACAGGGCGTACTTAGCACCCACAGCAGAAACGCGGACATTGAATGTAAGAGAGACAAGAAAACTGGAGGCCTTGGGAATGAGCTTTGTGAGGAGCATGCTATCTGTCACAATGAGAAACATAATTACAAATTAAGTTATTCGGGAAATAGTGGAGGTTAAGAGAGTTCATGAGATAGAAGAGATGAGAGGAACGAATAACAGAAAGTGTTCGAGTGAGAGGAGAAGAATGGTGGAAGGATAGGGGAAAATAAAGGTATTTTTAAAAACTGACTCGTCCACAGGCTGGAAACAGTTAATGATAATTGATCCAAAAATAAGCGAACCTTGAATTTCGGCTATTTGGCTTGAACTTATTGTTATTATTTGAATTTAGGTCCTTCTATTTCAAAGTTTTTGAAGCAGTAAAGAGCACCTTCTGTTGTAGAGATAGTAAATTATTTTGATATATATTGAGGTTAAGTGTATATAGAAGAGGAGAGGTTACACACTAACCAGTAATCCCGATGATAAGAGTCTTGCCTCCTACAAGAGAAATAACCTATGATAAACTAAGGGCAATAAACTAAATTTGGGGTGAATCCATTGTAGTATTTGATTTATCTACAGGAAGTTCCTGTTTAGTTTTGCATCATGCGTTGAGCTAATATTAACCTAATTTCCAAATTGTAACTGTTCTAATATTATGACGTTAATTAATTTGGAACAATTATGTATGCTTAGTGCATTTGATTAAAATTGGTATATAAAAGAGTCTTGAAAATTTAGCTTAAGGCATAACGCATAGTTAAAAGTAGCCTAAGTACTGCATAGTACATATGGCACGTAAAGTTGAAACACAATATTAAAATTTAATAATAATCAAATTTGATTTAATAGAACAGGCACCACTTAAATAATATTAATTTTATTTTTCAAATGATATAGTTTCACTAACATTATTTTTTGAGTTAATCATCTAGGGAAATATTTTAAAAGATCTTATATTTCAGCAAAGATGATGCTAGGTCAATTTTTATGAACAACATGGACATTTGATTTAAATAAAACTTTGCAAGTTAGCTATGCGCTATTTACTATTATAGCTATGCGTTGTGTTGAATATAAACGCAACCTTAGATAATGATGTAAATAAGTAAATTTCACTACTATGATATCAAATTATGTGGTGTAAGGTTAAAATAATTTTTTTACAGTGAAATTCATTGTATATCAAGCCTTGTTTGCCCAAATAATTATTTATTGCTATATTTCATCCTGTCACAGAATGCAATATCAATTATAGCTTTGGCTGACGTTGTGGAAAAATTAATTCGCAAGGACTCCTTTGTTCTTTCCTCTTTGGTTTCTTTTCTCTGTCTCTGATTTCATGTGCAGTGTCGCAATGACGATATTGTGACGTCATTATAAATTTCTCTAGTAAGTTTCCGCCTCCGGTTAAGAATCCTAGTACTCTTCAGACTCTTTTGTGTGTAATTGCGTTGTTTTTTCTCATCCGATTACATCTTTATCAAAATTTGCAGTTTGCAGGTGTATATTGAAAAGTGAAAACTTTTATTTGTCGTATGTCCATCCAGAATCTTAACACATTCGGTAAGGCTCGTATAATATTGTAAATTATATGTTTGAATTTAGATTATGCGACAAAATGGCTGCTCCAATTTAGCCTGTCAATTTAATTATTAAACTTGAACGTTTTCTTGCGTGTATTAACTAATCTATATTTGTTCTCTTGTGTTTGTCTTCTTTATTACCATGTGTTACATTAGTGCATCGAATTTAAGAGAGTGCTTAAACGGTATATATTTGTTGGTAAAAAACATAAAGCCACGTAAACGAAATTTAAATGTTCTGACCTACAACTATTTCCCAATATTTAATGAGGCCCCACCTAGCCCGTTTACGTATTTTTAGTAAATTTTTATCTACATTGATTTAGTTTAGGTTTAAGTAATGCTGTAACCTGTATTTTATTATGAAAGAATTTAAAACTTAATTTTTGGAATATGCTCTCTGTTATAGGACTTATGATAATTTTTGACAGTTATTTTATGGAGATTTGGACTATTTATATAGCCTAAGTTACATTGTGATTTTTATAAGATTCTGACATTTTGTTGACCTAATTTGATGGGTCATTCCATACATTTGCCCAGAGGTGGTGACATACAAGTTTTATGTCCCCTTTTAGGTTCTTTTTCAATGTTTTGATATTTTATTCCACTTACTGCACACACAAAAGCACAGGTAGGTAGTATCAAATGGCACCAAGACTTTTTTTTTTGCATTTTTGATGAACACTTCATCCAAAGAAAACGATTAAACCTTACATTATATCTAAATGAAACTTAACCCACTCCCCAATTCCCTTTCAAAAATATTTTGTATGGATTTTTCTCTATCATAAAATGTATTTATTCCAAAGTGGCCAGTTATAACAAGATACGCTTGTGAATATAGTAAGGGAGTCGGGGGGGGGGGAGTAAGAAAAGCCATGGTGTAGGACAGGGAAAAGTCAGGAAATTTAACTAAAAATTAATTATATTAAAAAATATTTCTAAAATATCCCATTAATTTCGCAACTAAACACTAAAACAAAAGTTAATAATACCTAAATAAAATAACATTTTAATTTTTTAAATAACTGATAAAACCGTTTATGTGTAGTAGATACAAACTTATTTTAGTATGTGATCAAAAATAAATAAAACGAGTCATCACCATCAAAACTGGGAAAAAGTAGTCCGGGAAAATTGAAAAATGTGTCCTGGGAAAGTCAGGGAATTTTGTAAAATATGTTTTGTAGCCACCCTGAAAGTGTTTAACTGTCAATTAAACAGGAATTTGGTGAAACAAAATACTGGGTTATCTTTTGTGCTTGCCCCACTAGCTCTGACTACACGCTAACCTTTTCTCTCACAGAGCAGCAAACTGCTGAAATCTGACATGTGTACTCTTTCCCCCCCTCTCCCTCACGTTTTAATTTATTATTTCATGCACTGTAAAATATTTACTCTTTTTTGTTGCCAAGACTGGTAAGCAAAAAACAACATAATTTTATAAGCCCAATATATTTTGTTCTTTTGATGAGTTACTGAAACACCAAATTTACAGTCTAACCCTTTACGGACGTATTATTAGAGTTGTTTGATAACTTTTTATTGATAATGTAGTATTACATTACTACGTAAATAGTTGTTGCCAGAGAGATTGTCAGTAGTCACTTTCAAGTTTCAACCATTGTTTGAAATCAACCTTCTCTTAGCGGTCACCCACCACCTCTCCCATTAGAGACATCAATCTTGGTTGTTTTTGGTTAACCTAAATTTCTGTAGCTGTAGGCTTCTTGATCGCATAAATAGGGTTGGTTAGTCTAGTTGCAAAATGGGGGGGGAGAATAAAAAATATTTTCGTTATAAAGTTTAATAAACAATATTCATATTATACAGGCCTAATCTTTAAAAACTCCCTATATATTATTTTTTTCAGACCCCTTTGCAGATGCAATCAAGGGTTCAGATGATGATGTCCAAGACGGTCTCGTGCATATAAGAATCCAACAACGAAATGGTCGTAAGACTCTAACTACTGTGCAAGGTCTGGCTTCGGAGTATGACTTGAAGAAAATTGTCCGAGCATGTAAAAAGGTAGCTATTTATTTTAGCACTGCCTCTTCGGGTTAAACACATGTTCTAATAACACTAATGGTTTTAGGGATCAGGAAGTGTGCCCTCATTTATTTGGAAAGCCATTTTGGAAAACCCACCCTCATTGCACCTGACCAAGATTTGAACTGTGATCTCAGTCATTGGAAGTCTAGTCTATTGCGAGAGTAGCGTGTTATACCATTTGTCCTCCGAAGCGAGTAGCTATTTATTGTCTTCTAAAGAGGTGGAACTTGCAGACAGTTCTAAAATACATTTTAAATTATCACCTGTTAAATTGATTAAGTTATCTAGATTGGAGGTGACCTGGCGGTCTAGGGGTAAGATGTCGGACTTCTGTGCTGGAGGTCCGGGTTCAATCCTCGGTCCCGGCACAGATTTATCTGATTACCAAACCCTTCCTTCACCTCTGACAAGACATCTTGTGAATGTGAGGAATGCCAGCCCTCCACCGTGGTTCGGATCCCACATTAAACTGTAGGTCCTCCATTTCATCTCACAATCACCCTACCATTACACATTAGCGTAAGTGCGTATAACCCGAACGGGTAGTAAGACGCGGTGCTAATAGTAATAATCTAGATTGGGTTTTTATTTTATTTCTGTTAACCACCATTTCTACACCATTAGGTTGCCTTATTTACATAATACTTTTAGCTCTTGATATAGGTGTTAAGAAATCTAATCCTGATATTAAACATTTTAATCATTTTCCATAGCTTTCATTTATTAAATCTTCCCCTCCAGCTGTTTTTAACATTTATAAAGTTGGTCCCATTAGGTTGACTAGCACATAAAACGAGAGAATTAGACCCTGCATAGAAAAACTTCACCATTGGACGTATTTTGTCTATTTGTTAAATTGCGTTATGTGCATTTAACTTAGAAAATCCATATATGTAAATAAACTCTCAATACTTTTAAAATATTTTAAATGAAATAGTATGATGTTGGTCACTTTTTTTTTCCTTAAGACACTTCCTTAAAAATTAGTTTAGTGGTCCATCCGAGCCCTACTTACATAGGGACACTGTGTTGAATTTAAATAGTTCGAGGGCAAAGGTTTAGTGATTAATGGAGTATGCACTCGTTAGAGCCTGGTTTGCTGGTTATGGCTTGCCAGGTGTCGAAGACGTGCTATAGTAACTATGTTCCAGGACTGAATGGTTTCTTTGTTGAAACTCTTGGACTGGAACAGACAAATTCTTCTTTTATTTGTATGGATGATATTCATCAAAATATATGGCTTAGGTGTGTTTTTATAATTCATTAGTAGTAATATGTACACACCTAATCACACTGTTCCCCTACAGGGTAGGCAAGAAACTGTACATATAATTCAAAAAAACAACCCGGTATTTAATCCATCCTCACTAACTTTCTCCACACTTCCCTATCCTTGTATACTCCCTTCTTCAACAACATCCATACACCGAGTTTACAGGCTCTTTTATTTTCTTTCACATGTTCATATACAATATTTAAATACGTCTTACATGGCATAATCCTTCCTTTTGATCCATTCACACTACAGTAGCCTTATGGCTTCTTTGGTGCTGACTGACAGCTCACAACTGACGGTTTTGAAAAGTTACCAGACCAAATTACGTATCCCTATGCCGAACTATATGATCTGTAAAAACATGTTTAGCAGCTGTCACTTCTGAGAGTTAAAATTGAGGTATATACCTAAATTTTGTCTGTCAGAAGTCAGCTGTGAACTGTCAGTCAGCACCAAAGAAGCCACGGGGCTACTCTACCTTATTATATTTGCTACGTCCCTTGATCCACACTCATCCTCTTAACATGTCCAGACCCCTGTAAGGCACTTCTTTCACATTGGCCCATTGGATTCCTTGTTCAAACTGGGTTACCTCTGCACCCATTTATTACTGACTGTCCATACGAGTTTTTTCCACATCTCACTCCAACCGCATTCACCTTACTCTTATGTTTCTCCTGACAAACCCTGAACACTTTTGACCCAGTTGAGCGTATTAATTTCATTTCTCAAAGTAATTGTGTGATTTTTGTGTTTTCTTTCCACCGGATTGAAAAAACGGGGTTGGGTTTTTATTGGGTTTAATTCAATTCATTATGTATGCTATCAGAATTAATCCATTATTCAAGTATAGTAATTATTTGAGATCAAGTTATACATATTTTAACTCTAATATTGTAAGGAAAGGGGTAATAAAAGACATAAAAAAAGGGAAACAATAATGCAACAATGTAATTCTTGGCAAGAATGCCATACAATAAGCTTGCAGGTTGAAGAAATAAATAAAAAAGAATGTAAGAATGTGTGTAAAGGACTATAAATAGTAATGGATGGTGGATGTAACGTGCATCAAGCTACTATCAAGCCATCCACAGAATTGATTGGTTACTTTCTTTTTGCAAGTTAAAGTTGTTCAAGGTTATCCAACCATTATGTGAACACTTGACCCACTCAGACGTTTGTTCGCTTGAATTGGGCCAAGGTTACACAGCTGAGTAGAGTAGTAGTTTATCTCTATTGAAAGATGAATTAAAGCTTTGGTTGACTAATGTTTCAGTTTGTTGTGTCTATGCACCAAAGCTCTATTTATTAATGAAGGCCTCCAATTTGTGCCTAAACAATTTAGATGAAAAGATTAATCCAACCTTTTGATAATGGTTTGTTATAAACTTGACTTTTTGTTTAAAAAATACACTAGTTTCAATAAGTTTTAGATTTAAAGACTAAAATGTCTCCTGTTTTGAATTTAATCAAGGTTAGTATGAATTAAAATAACACGTTAAATTTCACTTGCAAAAACTGATACCCTCGTGGCTTTTTTTTCCCCCCCGTGTGAAGACTATAGCGATGCGGCTTTCTGTGAGACTTTAATTCACACTGTGTTCAATTTAAATAATTGAAGGGCAAAGGTTTAGTGGTTAATGGAGTATGCACTCATTAGAGCTTGGTTTGCTGGTTATGGCTTGCCAGGTGTCGAAGATGTGCTATAGTAACTATGTTCCAGGACTGAATGGTTTCTTTGTTGAAACTCTTGGACTGGAACATACAAATACTTCTTTTATTTGTATGGATGATATTCATCAAAATATATGCAATACAGTTGTATGTGAGACTATAGCTCAAAGTTGTCTTACACGATTACTGGATATTGAGCTCACTGAACAATTTTTAAATCAAAGAGTTTTAATGTTAAAAAATTGTATCCAAACAAGTTGTACATTCAATCGAAACACAATAATCATCTATACCAAATAATGGAAGTATCATATTTTTTATATTCATATTTTACCCGCCTCGGTGGCGTAGTTGGCTAACGCGCTTGTCGTGTTGAGCTCAACCGCTGAGGACGGGGAGATCGAGGTTCAAATCTCGGTCGGGTGAACCGGGGGTGGTTTTTCCTAAATGCTTTTCCACTCTCCCTCCACGCAAATGTGGGTTCAATTCCTCTAATTCAACCTTCCCAATTACTAATCCATTAGCGTAATTAGTACTTGAAGCGTATACCCCGAATGGGTAGTAAGACGCGGTGCTAAATATTATATTCATATTAAATTAGGCACTTAAATAAGAAATGATTTCTTTGCGGTAGCTTTAAAGGTATAATAGGTTTAAGTGTTTATTCTAAACTTGGTGTGCTTAAGTGACATTAAAATAGAGCAACTCATCAGTTTGAAAATTTGGTTTGATATCATTTATTAATGGGTAGTTGGGGAACAAACAAATTTATTCTCATCTTGTTTTTTTAATCAATAAATATCAAGCTCAACCCATAATTTATAGTAAAACTTATTCTGAGACATTTATGGTTAACAGGGAAAACCTTCAAAAAATATTGTGATAGATGAATTGAGGGTTTTTAAACTGGGATAGGACCTAATTTTTTTTTTTTAATACCAAAATGGTGATTTTTTCTTTATTAAAATATATTAATTTAGACTATCTAGTCACCATCACTGGCATCTTCCAAGGTTCATATGAATAGCCTTTTCTGTCAGTTATAACAGTAACTAAATCTACAGTAGCCCCATGGCTTCTTTGGTGCCGACTGACAGCTCACAGCTGACTTCTGACAGTAAACATTCAGGTATATACCTAAAGTTTTGACTGTCAGAAGTGACAGCTGCTAAACACATGTTTTTGAAGATCATATGGTTCGGCGTAGGGATACATAATTTGGTCTGGTAACTTGCAAAGCTTTTAGCTGTCAGCCGTGAGCTGTCTGTCAGCACCAAAGAAGCCATGGGGCTACTGTACTTCCCTGTATTAATGTGTCAAGTCACGTGATTCAGGGAATCTACCAACCAGGAAAACTGGAACTAGCTGGGAATTTGGTAAATTGCCTAAATAGGGGTACAGGGGGAATGTTTTACTCAAAATATGAAATATATTAATTATCAAATTGGTAAACTACAATGTGATTCAATGCCAGGCCTCCACCGTGGTTCGGATTCCACGTTAAACTGTAGGTCCTCCATTTCATCTCACAATCACCCTACCATTACACATTCCTACCATTACACATTAGCGTAAGAGCGTATAACCCGAACGGGTAGTAAGACGCGGTGCTAATAATAATAATAATAATAATACAATGTGATTCAAACTGTTGTTTTGTTTGTAGCTGTGTAATATCTTTTATAATTCCTAGTGGACTTTTAGTACAGATGAAAAAGACATGTTTACTCAAATTTTTAAACTTATTATTATTCATAAAAAGATTAACAAAAAATGGGAGGATGGTGTGACATACATTTTAGTGGGGAATTTTAAGCAATTGTGTGCAAGTTCATTGGTCGGGTCATTGTCATGATGTACAAACATGAAATGTTGTTTTCCAGGAGTTTGCCTGCAATGGCACTGTAATAGAACATCCCGAGTACGGAGAAGTACTTCAGCTCCAAGGAGACCAGCGAGAGAATATTTGCCAGTGGCTCACAAAGGCCGGCCTCGCCAAGCCTGAACAACTCAAGGTTCACGGTTTCTGAAAACTCTCACTAATGATCCTCCTCGCACTCTAAATTCATCTGCAACCGGGCAAACTTGGCGGTTGATCTGTTGTGGGACACTTGGAATACTCAATAGTTGCTGAAGTTGGAGCACAATTTCTGTCAAATTTGTTGTGAGGTTCTTAGCAATAACCTTTTAAGCTTCTATTATTATCACTATTAAATGCTTTCTAGATAAGAGCAATCAAATTTTAGGCAATTCAACCCAAATCCATTTGTCAGGGAACTAGAGGCAATGTGTGTGTTTTTTATAAGCTAGTATGTATCTGGGTGCTATTGATGATTTTAGAGAAATTCAGTAATGAATTAGGATCTAAAAGTTTTCATGTGGAGATTTTAATTTAACACCATTTTTGTATTGTACAGGAACTATTTTTGTATAAGGGAGACCTTGAATAATTGTCGTTTTGGTTTGACCCCTTAGTTTTATTCCAAACAATTTTATTTGACAAATAGTGCTTCATGGAAGTATGAGCACAGCAACTCGTCAACAAAATGATGGCTTATCGAATCTCCGACCTCTCTAGTTTGATATTCCGTGCCTTTTAGGGGGATCCTGCAATCATGTCTTGTACCGTGTAGTCAAATAGGTTTTTATTGAGCTCTCAAAATTTTGTAATCAGTTTTCAATAAGTTTGAAGTAAATTGCTTTCTTGTGTGAATTTTATTTAAGTTTTGCTTATTGAAATAAGATGTTTAATTATTGTCAATGTTAATTAGATTGTGGAATTTCTGTTTCCGATTACTAAAAGTTAAATAAATATTCAACACATCCATTTCTAAATGGTTTTATTTATTTCATCTGTGCTATGTTGTAATTTAAAATAAAAAATTCCCTGTGCAAGTGTTAAAATATGTGTTAAACTACATGGTGTAAACATAAGCATTAATTATGTATTTTGATATTAAAACCCTAAATTTTTGTGTGCTTAGCAAAAAAAAGTCATGAGTTATTGAAGCATTTTTTATTTTGTGTAATTTTTAAGTCTATGCAACTCTAATTTGTTTCATAATTTAAGTGTATTGTTCAGGGTTCCTACACGTTATAGAAAACATAGAATTTTAAGTTATTTCTTCCAGGACTGGAGTTGTTATGGAATTTTTTAGGTCATTCTGGCAATTCTTTTGACCACCATTTTTTTAAAGCTGGTTAGTAAAACAGGTGTAAGTCAAAAGATAAAATTTCCAAGATATCTGAAGAAATTAAGCTGTCTGAATCCCAAGGGGAAACTCATATTTCACCAACGAAATGGTATGTTTTAAATTTTGGAATAACTTTTAGCATCATGGAATACATTAAAAAAATTAAAACTATGTGGAAAGGTGCGGATCTAAGGGAATTGGGGCCTGCATTATATTTTTAAAAATAGGTAATTTTTATTTTGCTAAGATGGTTTTATACACTTGTCCTGGAGGAACTGTAAAAAAAAAATCATGATTTTGATTGAGAACCCTGTTATTTTTGACTAATCACGTTTTGTTTTTAGCATTTGTTGAAATTTCTTGCTGAACACGAGACTATGTGCCCCCTTTTGTCTAGGCATGGCTCCCTACAGTTTTAAGTTTTATTCAACATTAATAAGTGCAGCCAGAATAAATAACTAGAAAATAAAGCTTTTGTAATAAACACACATCGGGTGTATACATATGTAGTTTTTTTATTCATTCTTAGGGAAAGTAGCTTCATCTGAGCTTGTTAAACTATGTATTGATTGTAATCTGTACACATTTTGTTTCCATTGAGAATGCCCATTTGAGTTTATTTATAATTCTGGAATAATTAACAAATTATTTTTTAAAGTACTTATATAAATGTTACAAATTGGATACTCTTAACGTTCCATTAAATACTCTAATAATTTTCTCTGTAAGGAAAACCTCTTCGCTTAGAGATATTTGCAAGAAGGTACAGGAAAGGTGGATAGAAACACACAAAAGGAACAAACAAAATATGGCTTTTACAATCAAAATAAGAACACACTTTACACTGCTGCCACTGGACAGAGAGGTAATGGCTGCCTCTTTAAGAAAATTGATCACTTCCAAATTCCCTGGCCTACAGTAGCGCCATTTCTTTGGTACTGACAGCTTTGAAAAGTTTCCAGACCAAATCATGTATCCCTATGTCGAACCAGATGATCTGCAAGAACATGTGTTTAGCAGCTGTCACTTCTGACAGTCAACATTTAGGTATATACCTAAATGGTGACTGTCAGAAGTCAGCTGTGAACTGTCAGTCAGCATCAAAGAAGCCATGGGGCTACTGTAGGTTTAATTTCTATCGGAACTCATCAGGGAGGATTGTGAAACGCACAAAGAAAAAACAAAAGGGATAAAATTTAAAATAGTATATATTTGCATCCATTGTCCTTATGATATTCCTGCTACATGTTCCTGTGTCTCCCATCATTCTTTCCCTTCCTCTCCACCCCAACCCCCTCGTGTTGCAATTTACACACTACTCCCTGTTGAGTTCTGATAGAATGAAACTTTGCGGGGTAGGGTGGGGGGTTGATTTTCTTTAAGAGGCAACCATTACCTGAATTGTGAACTGTGTTCTTTTCATTCTAAAAATATGTTGGTTTTATATGTTTATATATGCCTTTCCTGTACCTTCTTCCAAATATAATCTTTGTTTGAATAATACAATTTATAATTTAGGTTTATTCTATGCAAAATGTTAAACCTGATGCCACCCTTTACAGTCAAGATTAGGCTATCTTCACATTATGGTTAATGTACTTGGGGGGGGGGGAGACTTGTTTGTGAATTTATTAAATATGATGTAGCCTAGTATTTAAATGTGAAAAACCCTACTACCATGCAACAATTAACTTTTATCAAATTTTAAAATTCTAGTTTTCACAAAATTAGTTTTTACATGGTTGTAAATGAGATGAAAACTATGGCAAGTACATTAGGCTGACTTCTGTTGAGTTGATCACAGAGCTTAGGCTTGCACTGGTATAAGTAACCAAATTAAATATTGGTTCATAAAATGTTATGTTCCAGAGTCATAGTTTCAGATTAGAACCAAAAGAGAGCAATACATAAAATACCAAATATTAACTTCAAAAATTAAGGAGGATCATTCAAACATTGTGTAGTTATAAAGAGAAAAATAATTGGCAGATCACTCAAGTAAAATAATATAAAAAAAAGATTAAATGATATTGATAAATATGCATGCACACACATATATATATATATAAGAATTTTTTATTTTATTAAACGCAGGTATAAGAGTTACATCAGCTAGTTAATATTTAATCTTTTAAAATTGAAATAGACTTTGAACTCTTCAATTTCGAGATATAGGGCCTTAAACCTGGGCGTGTAACGTGTTTTTTTTTTACAAAAATTGCAGTCCACCAAATTTTTCCCAAAAAAGAGTCGCATCTAGGGCTAAGTAGGCCTTAAATCATAGGCAGCGGTTCCCAACATTTTTTTCACTTGCCTACCCTTATACAACCCATTTCCATAAATTGTGCCCTTAATTTTTAGTCTAAATGTTTAATTACTACTGTTGTAGTTATTTCTGATTTATTTGTTGCAACTGAAAATAAATGGGCATGTAACGTAATTTAAAAACAATGTGCTGAATAGAGTGGAGATATTTTTACACTCAAAAAGCTAAAGTTACTATAAAAACAAAAATAGAATGTACTTATTAATAGTCATAAAACTATTTTATGTTTGAAATTGAAATCATTTTCTCAAGGTCAAATTTAGAAGAAACCCCAAACCACTCTTCACGATATTGTTTAGTTAATTTAATAACTTTCGACTGATCTTTTGTCTTACACTTGGCCATTAATTAAATATTCTTGCGTACCCCCAAACGCCTTGCATACCTCTGGGGGCACGCTTACCCCACATTGGTAACAGCTGCTATATGGGCTTGCAAACAAAATTTGGCAACAGTGAAAGGTTTCTAAAAGGTTGAACACGAATTGGGGAACAACTCATCAAAGCTCGGTAATACCCTTTTACACGAACTGCAACGTAAAAATCACATTCAAAATGGAACATGGTGGTTAGGTTAGTGGTTAGGAGTCGAATAGGATTACAGGTTGCGCAATTTGTGTGGGTCCAGCTGACAGGTATAATTTATTCCACAGTTCGAGTGGGTCCTACAGTAGTTAAATGTCTGCTGACAGGTGTACCATACTCAACAATTCGAGTGGACCCTACAGTAATTAAATGTCTGCTGACAGGTATAATTTATTCCACAGTTCGAGTGGGTCCTACAGTAGTTAAATGTCTGCTGATAGGTGTACCATACTCCACAATTCGAGTGGGCCCTACAGTAATTAAATGTCTGCTGATAGGTGGGCCCTACAGTAATTAAATGCCTGCTGATAGGTTTACCATACTCCACAAATCGAGTGGACCCTACAGTAATTAAATATCTGCTGATAGGTGTACCATACTACACAAGTCGAGTGGACCCTACAGTAATTAAATATCTGCTGATAGGGGTACCATACTCCACAAATCGAGTGGGCCCTACAGTAATTAAATATCTGCTGATAGGTGTACCATACTACACAAGTCGAGTGGACACTACAGTAATTAAATATCTGCTGATAGGGGTACCATACTCCACAAATCGAGTGGACCCTACAGTAATTAAATGTCTGCTAATAGGTGTACCATACTCCACAAGTCGAGTGGACACTACAGTAATTAAATGTCTGCTGATAGGTGTACCATACTCCACAAATCGAGTGGACCCTAAAGTAATTAAATGTCTGCTGATAAGTGTACCATACTACACAAGTCGAGTGGACACTACAGTAATTAAATGTCTGCTGATAGGTGTACCATACTCCACAAATCGAGTGGACACTACTGTAATTAAATGTCTGCTGATAGGTGTACCATACTCCACAAATCGAGTGGACACTACAGTAATTAAATGTCTGCTGATAGGTGTACCATACTATACAAGTCGAGTGGACACTACAGTAATTAAATGTCTGCTGATAGGTGTACCATACTCCACAAATCGAGTTGGACACTACAGTAATTAAATGTCTGCTGATAGGTGTACCATACTATACAAGTCGAGTGGACACTACAGTAATTAAATGTCTGCTGTACTAAGTATTTAGGCCCTAAGCGGAGGTATATCATTGATGATTATAAACTCAAAATATTGATCAAATCTTCAAAACGTTGAAGATGCTCTTCATCCTGCAATATCAAATATTCAGCCAAGATTTAATTATATACTTAAACATAAACAAGCTCCTCATTAGTATGCAAATTTTATTTCGTCTTTAATAAATGATATAATATTATGTATACCAAAGATTTATTTTAAAATAATTTTCTTTTATGATTTATTATCATTAAAAGGTTTGATTTGTATGTAGATATTTTATATCCGCGGGATCGCGTAGAAAAGGGGTACCGGGTGTAAAGAGAGGTGTAGGGTTCTACTGCCTCTATGCCAGACCATTTAGCAGTTCATCCGGCAAGTATATACGGTCATTCAAACTAAGAGTAATGCACCCTTATGGATGTATTAATTAGGCTTAAAGTTCAGAACCGATTATAACTTACTTTATTCTAACCGGGGTGAACTGTTGGTCTAGGGGTAAAGTGTCTTGACTTCTGTGCTGGGGGTCCGGGATTCAATCCTCGGTCCCGGCACAGATTTATCTGATTACCAAACCCTTACTTCACCTCTGACAAGACGTGTATTAATCACAATGTGTGGAATGCCAGGGCTCCACCGTGGTTCGGATCCCACGTTAAACTGTAGGTTCTCCATTTCATCTCTCATGGTGCTAAAAAAAACAATGTTAAGCTTACTAAATAAAACAAAAACCTTGGCGTATTATGAC
>CABFVX010000275.1:245514-272973 GCA_902151425.1 Timema shepardi | reverse complement strand
TATTATTAGCACCACGTCTTACTACCCGTTCGGGTTATACGCACTTACGCTAATGTGTAATGGTAGGGTGATTGTGAGATGAAATGGAGGACCTACAGTTTAACGTGGAATTCGAACCACGGTGGAGGCCTGGCATTCCTCACATTCACAAGATGTCTTGTCAGAGGTGAAGGAAGGGTTTGGAAATCAGATAATGCTGTGCCGGGACCGGGGATTGAACCCCGGCCGCCAGCAGAGAAGTCTGACACCTTACCACTAGGTCACCCTACACGTTAAAGGAGTCACAATTTAGTGACTGGAATAACTTAACGGTTTTATTATTTTATCTATTTATTTAATTTGCACTTTCTAACATATATCAGTACGCACAACTTACAAACTAACCACCAACATGCCACAAGGGTTTGTTGTTCGTTAGTGCGTCTAACGTCATATTTATTAACAACTTATCATAATAATAATAATATTTATCACCCTGTCTTACTACCCGTTCGGGTTATACGCTTTAAGTACTAATTACTCTGACGGATTAGGAATTGGGAAGGTTTTAATTAGAGGAAGTGAACCCGCATTTGCGTGGAGGGAGAGTGGAAAACCGTTTAGGAAAAACCACCCACAGTTCACCCGTCCGAGAATCGAACCTCGATCTCCTCGTCCTCAGCAGTCGAGCTTCAACACGACAAGCGCGTTAGTCAACTACGCCACCGAGGCGGGTAACTTAATATAAGAGCTGGGATTGATGAGGGCGCTTTATAGGAAGTGCATCCGCATTTGTGTGAAACCTAAGTGGGAAGACTATAGTGATAAATAAATGACATGTCGGAAAGTCATAACCTCCTGCTGCCCCCCACCCCCTCAAACTTGGACGTGTAAACCAGTCCATTAATGATATGACGCCTTGAATCGTTAAAAAAAACACGGTTCAGTTGCCGAATGAACTAAGACGTCACTCTCATGTTAGACTGACTGGCCTGCTAATGGCGGGGAGATCGGAGTTCGAATCCCGGTTGGGTTTACTGGGGGTGGTTTTTCCTTAATAGTTCCCCACTCTCTCCGTCCACGAAAATGTGAGTAGACTACCTTGTCCCTACCCCATTAGAGTCATTATCATAAATGCTTATAGCCTGAACAGGTAGTAAGACGCGGTGAAAGTAAATACCTTTGTCAGCATCAATGACGTAATCAGGGGTGCAAGGAAGGGGAAGAAAGAGGTGTATTTTTATCCTCCCACCAAAACCAACTATGTATGGTAAATACTTTAAACATGTGACTTATATCGATCTGTTGGGTAGAGAAGTTTATACTCCCATGCCTGGGCCACATTTTAAAACCAGGCTTACGGCTTGAAATTCAAAAAAAGCCCGCTGTCCCCGTTAATAATACTTTTAAAACCGTGAATGAAAATAAAATACAGAAAAAATGAAATCAATACATTTTATAAACCCTCAACTAGGAACGTAAATTTCCAGATCCCCACTGGTCAAAACTACCTGGAATAGAACCATGGCCTTCTAGAATAGACCAAGGGACTGATGTTATATACGTGTGTTTGAAGGAGGTAACGAACCACCTGGAATAGAACCATGGCCTTCTAGGATAGACCATCAGGCTGATGTTATATACGTGTGTTTGAGGGAGGCTAACGAACCACCTGGAATAGAACCATGGCCTTCTAGAATAGACCAAGGGACTGATATTATATACGTGTGTTTGAGGGAGGTAATGAACCCCCTGGAATTGAACCATGGCCTTCTAGAATAGACCACCAGGCTGATGTTATATTCGTGTGTTTGAGGGAGGATAACAAACCACCTGGAATAGAACCATGGCCTTCTAGAATAGACCACCAGGCTGATGTTATATTCGTGTGTTTGATAACGAACGGAAGTGATAACCTCTGTTGTCACGCAAAAACAACTCATTTCGGCGGTGATACGTGTAGCTGGTAAATATCCCAGCGCGCCGGCGTCTCGCGACAGTGGGGTTGGTGGAGGGTGGAGGGGTGGTGATCTACCCAGCTGAGCGCAGAGAGAGCAGCCAGGCGGTGTCGCCGTGTACGGGTCGACTCAACAGGTCGGCATGGTTAGCGCTCCGCTCAGCCGCCACCGAACACCCAGATGCCCTTACGGAGACCTCGCGGTCCACCACCCGCCACCCAAGATCCGCTGACGGCCTGCCTTGACGCCAATGGCACCTACATCTGCACGGCCTACAACCCTCGCTGTTATATCATTCAAAAGGTGAGGTTAGGGTGTTCTATCTCGTACCATATGTGAGCGTCCCGTATCGTGGTTAGGACTACTGACCCGACTTGACGCTCGGGGCGTAATCGTTTTGACACCTGTTGTGGCAGTAGTCCTCTACTCGCTACCCCCCCTTCCCGCTTTGTGGGGGTAACACCCGCGAATTTTGAGTATTTGGGCCGATAGCGCCATCTTGGATCGATACGTATTTTCAGTGTGTGGAACCATAGGCGGCGGCCCCCCTGAACACGTGGGGCGGGAGGCGTCGGGACGCTGCCATATGGTAGCATCGTATCGTCACCGCCTGACCGATCCAGACGTCCGTCTTTGTTTGGCTAGTGTGTGTGTGACCGCAACTTACAGACTACTCCGTGAGGTACACAAACACAATTAGAGTAGCAACAAATGTTTAAAAGTTAGCCCGGTCCTGTTGGAATTCCTTACAATATGTTGAACTAATTATCATGAAAACTCTCTTTATTAACAGTTTACTTTAATTAAAATAGTTCATTTCCAATATTAATTCTCGCATCAGCTGAATATCATATAAAATAACCTTGATAAAATGTTACCATATGTGAGACATGAAAGCAACATATGTGATCATATTATTTGATATTTCATACATCATTTGCAAACGAGAACGAGGCTGTATTTCGAATACTTGTAATAAACTTTAATAAGATTCTTTTATTAATATTTAAAAAGCTGCAATAGCCGTGATCGCTGGTCAAGCTTAAACATTTAATGTGGCACAAAAGTGATATTTTTTAAAACACATCTATGAAATAATATTCATGTAAAACATATTAGAGTAAATTTATTTGACGCAATGTTTTAAATTTTAACCGTCTAAAATCTGAATATGCTATCGGTGCATTTCATAAATAGCAGAGTGGTCCATCTTATTAGGGGATATTTTTTTCTATCAACACGTCTTACTAACCGTTCGGGCTATACTCCCATGCACTAATTATACTAATGGGTTAGATATTAAGACGGTATAATTTAGAGGAAGTGCACCCGCAATTGCGTGGAGGGAGAGGGGAAAACCAATTAGCAAAAACCACCCTAAGTGCAACCGACTGGGATCGAACTCCGATTTCCTCGTCTACGGCAGTCTAGGATATTGCGAGTGTAGCACCTTTGACCATGCGGCCACCGAAGTGGGTTCAATAGGAGACTTAATATGTTCGTGGACACCTAGTTCAAACCCCGACCTCCCAGTCACAATAAAACCAGACAAGACGAGACTACACCTTTAACCGCGTTTTTCACTCATCCACCATGCCAATGTGGATACCTTTCCTCTTAAATTCTACCTCCCTTCTCCCTGTACCATTATTGTAGCTGTACCTAGGGCTGGTAATGCAGAGATGATCAGGAAAAACTTGAAAAAGTCTGTTTAAAGGTAAGCAAGTGGTGTAATATTGTTGAAACCAGATTGAGCTGAAGTGTGTTTCGTCAATCCGTTTAAACAGGATGAAAGTTTCAACGTTATCAATTCCGTCCGGTGGCCTGAAGAATATAATGGCAGCAAACGGGTGTGACGAACGGTCATCACTGCTGTGTATGTGTGAACAAATGCTATCGCGAACAATTCGAACGCGGTTTGAATGGTTTGTAACTGGCGTTCAAGTCACGTGATACGGAAGTGCTAACAGCTTACTTTTTTTATTAACACGGAAATATGATTTAAGTACAATTAATTTGATGTGGTCAGATTTTGACTTACCTTAAAGAGTTCTTGACTAACTTATGCTGTTTTCAAATGTTTGTATCAAGTTTAAATGGGCAACCTAGCGTCACAATTCTAAACAATATTTCTTAACCTCATCATGCCTAACTTCAATATACATTACTCACAAGCCCTTACTTACGTCACTGGACCTAATAACTCCGTCGATCCTAACTGTCTTGTGATATTAGGCTCATCAAATGCCATCCGATTAAAATTAGGTTTTCCCGATTTTGAAATCACTCATCAATCTATTTTTTTTAAATATTCTTTTTTTAGCTATTCTAGAATCTTGAAATTTGGTAAGTAGTAATTTTGGAGTGTAAAGCAATGCTGATAATTAGAAAAAAACAAAATTTTTAGGTTTTTAGTACCGGGTCTTACTACTCGTTCGGTACAAATTACGCTAATATTTTTTGTGATTAGGAAGGCTATATTTATAGGAAGTGTACTCATATTTGCATGGAATGAGAGTAGAAAATCATTTGAGAAAAATCACCCTCACTAGTACACCCGACCGAGATTCGAACCTTGATCTCCCTGTCTAGACTACTGCGAGGGTAACGTGTTAGATCACGTGGTCACCGAGGTGGGTTTGTTTGGTAATAGGGCCTATATCTTTGATTTAAATTAAAAATAACAAGTGCTTGATAAAGGCAAACAATATCAAACGCCCTCACATCGTTAAATGTATAGTTTTTTTATAGTTTAATTTGGCCAGGTATTTAAAAATACTTAATGTGATGTAAAAACAATACATAATGAATTGTAATCTAAATGGGACAAAATTTTCATGTCCAAGTGTATTATTGATTTTTCGATACCAAATAGATACTATTACATATTTAATATACAAATTATAAGATTCACCTAGTCATATGTTTCTCGAAATGTTTATATGTCACAAATAAAACTTACTCATGGAAGTATTTCAGCCAATAAATACAATTCTCGCGTTTAATTGGATTAATTCACTTGATGTAACTTTCAAAACATTTACATTGTACGTTAGTGAAATATAATACTAGTGAGCTCCATCAAGTATCTACAATACACGGCGTTAATTAATGTAATAATGTGTGTGAGATGACGTTAACAAAATATAATAATACTTAACACGTGTTATCAGATAAAACGTTACTCGGATATTTAGCTAGCATTTTATTTTCAAACTTTTCATTCTAGAATGTTCTAAATAATAATCAAACACACATAATTTAATACATAATACTATTATTGAAGCAATATAATTAAATAAATGGTAGGTGACCTGGCGGTCTAGGGGTAAGGTGTCAGACTTCTATGCTGGCGGCTGGGGTTCAATCCTCGGTCCCGGCAAAGATTTATCTGATTACCAAACCCTTCCTTCACCTCTGACAAGACATCTTGTGAATCTGAGGGATGCCAGGCCTCTACCGTGGTTCGGATTCCACGTTAAACTGCAGGTCCTCCATTTCATCTCACAATCACCATATCCATTACACATTAGCGTAAGTGCGTATAACCCGAACGGGTGGTAAGACGTGGTGCTAATAATAATAATAATAATAATAATAATAATTAAATAAATATTTGAATTGTACTGTATTCTTGGATACATTTTATTTTAAAATAATAAAATTATAATAAAGTTAAAATGTTACAAAAACTTGTTTTTTTTTTAAATATAAAAAATATTTTAAGGCATTATTTTATATTTTACTATATTACAAAATTACTGATTACTTATGTCTACATTATTACAGTATAATTTTATTTTAAACATACGGCGGCAATAGGCCAGACGTGTGACATCACGACTGGCACCGTTACGTATTCACAACATTCCTGTATACCACCAGTTTAAACTCCCATATCTCATAAAAGCAACCTTTAAAAAAATGTTTGATGACATCATACTACGCAGCAGGAACTACTTGAGTAATACTTGGGAGGGGATCCAACCTAATTACCTCTAAGTAAAAAAATAAATAAAAAATTACCCCTGTTGCGAAAATTCAACAGCGCCAATCGCAGAAGGTTAAATAAAATAAGAAAAAATTACGAGTCCTAGTTGTATTGGGATATCAGGATTGTGCCAAAACATTTATTTGGGAGGAGGTGTCGGACAGTCCGATTTTAATAGGAAAGGGGTAAAGGGTTATTTGAAAAGTGGGAACTCGTGTCTCCGCAATGGTGGAAATGAAAATATCATAATTATTGTTGTATTTACATCCTTAGTTATTTTTTACAAGCAATTATCTGAAAAACCCGGCGTTGCCCGTAAGAAAAGTTTTTAGTTTAATCATTGTAATTGGTTAATATTTAGAATCCACATCGATGGTCGCGTGGTCTAACGCGCTACTCTCGCAGTAGATTAGAATGACGATGACCGGGAGAGTGAGGTTTGAATCTAGGTTGGGTGGTTTTTCCAAAATTGTTTTTAGCGTAATTAGTATATATGCATGTAACCCGAACGGGTAGTAAGACGTGGTGCTAAAAAATATATATATGCTGTATAACTTTTGTAATTATAAGTTTTTCCATCATTGTAGGTGCTTTCTCTTTTACTACTCTTCAAAAAATAGCTTTATTTGACATTCTTGGCGTATGGAAGATTTAATAAAGAACAAATTAACCATGTGCCTCATAGGATTAGAATTATACAAATATGGCCTTCTAAAACTTGAATTATATGTTGTTAGATTTAACATTGATTTAAATAGTAACTTCATAGGGAAACATGGTGGATTCAAATTATCCAATTTTTCGAAATAACCATTAGTCAGTTTCTATATAAAATTAATTTTCTTGAAAAAAATGTGGGGGGGGGGGTAATTGATTTGAAATCACAAGTGAGGCAGAAGTTCTGAACTGTTCTCCTTTACAAATATAATCTTGAGATATGTTTCACTTGTTCCTCCGAGTTCATCTTCCTCGACCCTGCCTCATTAGTGTATACATGCGGGTAGTCAAGGGCGGATCCCCCTCTTGAGGGGGAGGGCGCACCCCCTCACGGGAATGGGCCGAGAGATTTCTCCTCCCCTCGGGAAATTCTGACGGAAAAAATCCTTAAAATTTTGAGAGTAATTTAAAAATTACGTAACTATAGTTTTTTTCAATGCCTACAAGTTTATCGTTTATTAAAATGTTTTTTTGATAATTAGATTATTTGTTAAAATGTAAATCAATTATTGACAGGGATTGACAACAGTCTAGTGAGATATTACGTGACTGTACAGAACGTAGTGACAATAACATACATTTAATTGGCTTACTATTTTAAATTATTATTGTTAAAACTACCTAAAAAGTTTTTTTAATGGGGTTGGGGGGTTCACCCCCCATCTGGATTCACCCCTATATACAGTCCGATTCAAATATGAAGGAAGGATTTTAACAGCTATAAAATTTGATTCATTTTAACACATTTATATGAAGTGTTATGTGTGGGAGGCAGCTGTCAATGTGGATTGATATTAATGTTACCAATACTTATGATATAATACTTTTAAGAAATAAATATTATCAAGGTTGAAGGAAAAAAATAGTTTTTTAAAATTAATTGTGCCTGAATTCTACACCAATATAAAAAAAATATTACAAACACATTTTTTGTGGCCAAAATTGAAAGAAAGTTACAATTTTGTTTGGGTGTTATTTCATTGATAGTACTCGTACATATCAAAGGGTGACATTTACAGATATGACAAGTGTAAGGGGAACACCAAGTGACAAAAGTGACCCCCCCCTCGAAAGGATTTTTTCCCCTCCCGGAATAAATTTGCCCCACTGTAGATATATATCAACCCCCCTTACCCCCGATATTATCGAATATGAAGCTAAAAGGTTTTATTGCATCTAACCCTAAATATATTCTAGAGCCGTCCATTTTTCAAAATTTTCTGTGAGAAGACTTCTTCAAATAACTTCTAAGGGCATCCAATACATACACATATACATACCTAATCACGGTGTTCCCTTACGGGGTAGGCCATAAACTGTGCATATAGCTCAAAAACAACTCCGTACCTAATCCATCTTCACTAACTTTCTCCTCACTTCCCTATCCTTGTATATTCCCTTCTTCAACAACATCCATACACCGAGTCTTACATGCTCTTTTATTATTAAAACTACTAATGTTTCCTTTTGATCCACATCTTCATATATTCGTTTCTAATCTATAGATATAAAACAAGTCCAATCGAGGATCACTCTAAATCAACCTTTTTAGTGACATGCACCCTTTCCACCACATGTCAGAATGCCATTCCACCCCTCCAAGATTGCCTAACTCAAAAGTTGCATTCTGAATAATATACATATAATATTGAAAACACTCTTTTTTTCCTATATAAGTACATAAATACATATTATTTTGATTGTGTTTACTGTGGAGCTTTTAAATTAAAATTACCGCTCAGCAATTCCAGTGCGCCAAACTAAACAAATTGTTTATACAAAATCTGAAATATTGTAGTTTGAAGATTTTTTTTCTTTCTTTTTAACAGTTTTAGTCTGTGGTCTTAATCCTCCCTCCCCCCACTAAAATTCTAAAATCCCCCCTTGGTTGAGAACCGCTACTCTAAATAGCTTCTTGGACGTTAAAGTTTCAAAAGGTTCCAAGGGTGGAGGTAGACAATTTCTAAAAAAATTGCCGAAGAAAGACTACTCCTTATAGTTTCTAAAGGAGTATATTTTTCAATAAATTTTCATGATAGGTGCTTTTTAAGGTGCATACAAATTTAAAAAAAAAATATGGGAGAGGATCACTCCAAATAATTTGAAGAGGAGTTAAATTTGTTTAAATATTTCCAGACCAGATCCAATCCAAATAGCATTTTAGGAAATCCCTTTTTCAAAGTTGGAGGTCCCCAAACTCCCTTAGCTTGGAGGGCCAAGCCCATCAAACACCCCTTATATATATAACTGCCCCCTCTTCCCCAACACAAATTAGGTTCTGCCGCTACAGCATATATATGACTTGACGTATGACTACGTTAAATCAGATCTAGTAACTTTTCGATCGGAGAGTTGCAAATTGAACTGAACCGTGTTGGTATTTCCATAGGATATGGATTGAAAAGTGTCACCGAACATTTCGGTTTTATTTCTCTGTTGCAACGGAGACCCCCCGCGTGGATGATGCCAGCCGGTGAGCTAATTCACGCGTCTGGTCGTTAACAGGCCTTTTATCAGCTGTTATCAGTCGTGTTATTGTCAGACTTGTGTTGACGAGGGTAGGATGTCGACCAACCTGGCCTCGTAATGGTGAGAGCGCTGAGACCAACCAACCTACTTAGAAGGTTGAGGGCAGCTCTCTCTCCGAGCTATTATTACATCTGTGTGCTTTTTTCCTCCTTAAGTTAGAATATCAAGGACACTTTTAACGGTATGCCTTTGCATATGAAGTCTTAAGTCTCGTCTTAAAAGGTAACATCTTCTTTCGATTCAGCTTCACGAGAATTACACAGCATAACCCCATCAGACCGAACACCGGTAGTCTGAAAATCTGGATAATTCGAACACACTTTTCGAAAAACGGGGGGAGGGAGGGGGGGGAAGTCAAATGAAATATATTTTATTGATTAACAATCTCTAAGTTTAAAAAACATAATTTGTAAGAAACAGTGCTATCTGATAAAAATGTTTAATCTTTACGTCAATACAATGATCACCGCACATATCACGTGTTATACATCAATTAAATAAATTAACATTAACGTAATTTAAAACCCGTGAAAATACTGTGTTCTTGTATTCTCCCGGTTAATCCGAATAAACTTAGGTCCCAATTAGTTCGGATTAACCGGGTTCTAATGTGGCTTTATTTAAGATGTTTGAAGACTTTATTAAAACTACTTGAGATTTGGGGTGGAAGATTCCCCTAAATACCCCCCTATCCCCTTTTCCGACAGGTGAGCTTATCACCTGCGGCGCACGCACAGGAAGAAGATTAGAAACCCGCTTCGGTGGTCATATGGTCTAAGGTGCTACTCTCGCAGTAGACTAGACTGGTGATGACGGGGATATCGAGGTTCGAATCTCGGTCGGGTGTACTGAGAAGGATTTTTTTCCAAAATGGTATTCCACTCTCCCTCCATGCAAATGCGGGTATATTTCCTCAATATATAGCCTTACAAATCCTTAAAATTATTGGCGCTAGTGGATTAGTAAGATGTAATTTTAGAATAAATGTGCCTACAATTTGACTGGAGGAACAGTGAAAAACCCTTTTAGGGAAAAAAAAATCTCAGTATATTCAACCGGGATTTGAACCCCGATATCCCCATCACCTTCAATCCAGACTAACACGAGATGGACGTAATAGACCATGCGACCACTAAAAAAAAATTAGAATGTAAAACAAGGAAATTAAATAAGATTTTTTTTGTCCATGCTAGAAAGCTGCACGGTTTCATCTTCTCGCCTATCGACCAAAATCGAATCACGTTCCTTACTGGCCTCGATCGATCGTTCACTGATGGGATTGTACGTTTCAATCGCCTCCGTTCAATTTAGCAACATTTGTATCGAGTCTAGAAAGTACTAAGCTCCTTGATGACTGCGTTAACCGTCTGTAACTGCATTACGAGATGAAGGAGGCTGGTATCAGATCAGAGAGGGTGTTTTTCAGCCCCTGGCTGGTTGTACAAGGGGGCGTCACCCCTCCCGGCCCCCCTACCATCTTATCCGGCTCCATCGTGTACAGTAGCCCCATGACTTCTTTGGTGCTGACTGACAGCTTTGAAAAGTTACCAGACCAAATTATGTATCCCTAAGGCGAACCATTTGATCTGCAAAAATATGTGTTTAGCAGCTGTCACTTCTGACAGTCAACATTTAGGTATATACCTAAAGTTTGACTGTCAGAAGTCAGCTGTGAGCTGTCATTCAGCACCAAAGAAGCCACGGAGCTACTGTATTTGCTGCCAGTGCACCTGGATATGAACCTAGGGGTCCCATGTTAGATTCCCGGCTGGTACCTAGGGGTATTCATCCCTTAAGAGGAGTCATCCCAATAGTCACCAGGGTTTGGTTAGTTAGGCCTAAGTTAGGTTTAAGACACCCATTGGACCACACCCTCATATCGTCAGGTTACTGCAAAATGTTGGTAACGAACAATTTCTTACTTTTGAGATGAACGCATTTGAAAGATTTTAAAAATTTCAACCGCTTACTTTTCTGCCACATTGAATGATAAATGTGCAGAAATAACTCATCTAAAATTCATAAGATCGGTTACCAAATTGTAATAGACATAAAAAAAAACTTTCTTATTATAGTAGTAGAGATAACGCAATTTTTCCCCCCCGACACCAACTTCTTGCAGTAACCCAACGATATTCACTATCATCACATCATCTCATTGTGGGTATGACGTCTAGACAGCCTCCATAGGTGTGCCTTGGGCAACGTTCTGTCCCACCAGAGCGACTAATAGTATACATACAGGGGACAGAACTGGAAGGCATGTCGCACTCGGTCAGTAATGCAATAGGCCTATGATAAAAAATAAAAAAACTCACCCTTTCCATGTTGTTTTCTAGGCAGTGATGGCGGAAATAATTTGCTCCCTTCTCCAGTAATAGATTTATTTCACCACCTTTTGATACTGTCAATTAATATGAAGCTGAAAGATGACTTTGCATACAACTCCGAATAACTTCCAGAGGCATCTGAATTTCAAAATATGGCTAGGTGAAAGGCATTCTAAATATCTTCGAAGAACATCCAATTAAAAAATAATAATTCCAGGTGAAGAATCTTAATTTCAAAAACTTTCCAGTTGAGGATCATTCCAAATAGCTTCTAGAGGAGACTGATTTCCAAAAATTTAAAGGTGAGGTGTACTGTAAATAGTTTTTGAAGACATCCAAACATCAAATAATTTCTGAAGAAGTATAATTTTCAAACATTTGACGGAAGAGGGCCCCCGGACCTTGCTTTGTCTTAGTGAGGGGGCAGGGGGAGCAATTACCTCAAAAGCAACTGTTTTTTGATAATCCCCACTCATCCCCTTAGGTAAATAAAGTTCCACCACTATTATGATAATTGTATCAGGCCTTCTTCAGGCGAATGCTGGGGCAATTTCTTTAAAATTTACCTTCCTCATTCTGTTTCCATAGATAACAAATATTAAACCACTGGTAGTCAATATTTATACTCAAGTAATCTAATAATTGTTTTAGAGGCACAAAATTTTAGTTGTTGCCATAAAAAGTATTTTGCTTAATTTGTTTCAAAGTTTGATAAGCTCTTAAAAGACAACTTTTTCAACGTGATGTGAGAACATTTTCTTTTTTAATTTATCTCGACTCCTTGGAGAAAGAAGTATTGTCACCGCCAAAAAAACCTAATTCGAGATATTGATAAATGTCTCCATGAAACCAAAATAGTTGTTTTCGCATTGCCATCTGTCTGTCTGTCTGTACCTCGGGCTAAAGTCGAAACTAATTTACCGTTCGGGCCAATACTTGGTATTTGTTTTTTATAAATTCCCCTCCGAGATGTTTTTGGAATTAGATATCTAACCCTAAAATTAAGGGTAGTTTAATGGGGCAAAAAGGTATAGAATCGATTTTCTCAAAATCTGTTTTAACTATTTTTATTAAATTTTGTATCTTGGCATTGTTTAACATTTCAAACAAGATGGTAATTCTATTTTCCCCATAAACATACTCTAAGGGCACTTTAGAGAAACGGAAACTTCAAATTTTGATATCTCCGAAATTATTTGAGATACGAAATAACTTATTGTGAGTTATAATACAATACTACTATTTTACTTTGGAATATAATTTTATAAAACGAATGGTTTCTGAGCTATAAACAAAGTGGAAATATATATATATATATATATATATATTATGGAGTAGGCCTACTTTTAAGTATGAAATTGATTGTTATGCTGTTTGGTGGAGTGTTTCTGCAACCATGTATATTATTTTGTCTAACATAATTTACGAGTTTTTATTAAATGTCTCCTCTGCTATACTTATTTAACATTGTTACTGTTAGCTCTGGAACAAAGGACATAAAGGTTTTGATGACAATTATCTTGTAAATAATTTAAATATTTTTTAAGATAATTTTTAATGGATTACGAAAACAATTTTTTTAAAATGTAATTTTTACTTTAATGGGGTATGGATGAGTTAGTAAGCATTTTAGAGGTAATCTACCCTCATTTGCGTGGAAGGAGAGCGGTAAACCACTTTTTTTTTAAACACCCTTAGTAGACCCAACCGGGATTCGAACCTCGGTCTCCCCGTCATTAGCGAGGGTGAACGCTTTGGACAGTTCAATGGGGTTGATTCCATGTGCGTGTTGGTCGTCTATATCAGTCTCTTGAGATATTGAGTGTCGGCTGAATACGGCTATTTTCTTGGGCTGGGACATCAAGCATAATAATACTTACTATTTATATACGTGTTAGTTTAATAACACCCGCGTGGTCTAACGCGCTACTCTCGCAGTAGACTACACTGACGGTGACTGATAGATCGAGGTTCGAATCTCGGTCGGATGTACTGAGGGTGTTTTTTCCTAAATGGTTTTCCACGCGAATACTGGTACACTTCCTATAAATATAACCTTCCCAATCCCAGAAACTACTAGCGTAGTTACTACAGTAGCCCCATGGCTTCTTTGATGCTGACTGACAGCTCACAGTTGACTTCTGACAGTAAACATTTATGTACAATAGCCCTATGGCTTCTTTGGTGCTGACTGACAGCTTCTGACTGACAGCTCACAGTTGACTTCTGACAGTAAACATTTAGGTACAATAGCCCTATGGCTTCTTTGGTGCTGACTGACAGCTCAAAGTTGACTTCTGACAGTAAACATATATGTACAATAGCCCTATGGCTTCTTTGGTGCTGACTGACAGCTCACAGTTGACTTCTGACAGTAAACAATTAGGTACAATAGCCCTATGGCTTCTTTGGTGCTGACTGACAGCTCACAGTTGACTTCTGACAGTAAACATTTATGTACAATAGCCCTATGGCTTCTTTGGTGCTGACTGACAGCTCACAGTTGACTTCTGACAGTAAACATTTAGGTACAGTAGCCCTATGGCTTCTTTGGTGCTGACTGACAGCTCACAGCTGACAATTGACAGCTTTAAAAAGCTACCAGACCAAATTATGTATCCCTACGCCGAACCAGATGGTCTTCAAAAACATGTGCTTAGCAGCTGTCGCTTTTGACAATCAAAATATAGGTACATACCTAAATGTTGACTGTCAGAAGTAACAGCTGCTAAACACATGCTTTTGCAGATCATATGGTTCGGCTTTGGGATACATAATTTGGTCTGGCATCTTTTCAAAGACGTCATCTCTCAGCTGTGAGCTGTCAGTCAGCACCAAAGAAGTAATGGGGCTACCGTATATGAGCGTATAACCTAAACGGGTAATAAGACGCGGTGCTAAAATAATTAAATTAGTAGGCCTATCTATGGACGTACTGCCCGTTCTCTATGAGGGGAGGGGGGGCGGGGAATATACCTTCCCAAAAAATAGTACTTTCCTGCAAAAAAACAGGCCCACGTATTTTCAACCAAAATATACTAAACAAAAGTACATCATTGTAGTACTACAATTACGTCGATAGAACATTTTTATAGGTCAAGTTCAGGTAACAAAAATACTATCAACACGGACATAAAATTGATTTTATTTTTACGCAGTAGTTTAACATGGTTGACTGTAGTTCAGTGATTTTAATGTTATCAATAATAGAGCAAGAGTTAATAAATGACTAAATTAATAAAGACTTAATAATAGGTTAGATTAATTCAACCCAGAAAGTTTTAATTTCATATTATTTTGGCCGGAGTCTATATTGACAGTATACAGTAGCCCCATGGCTTCTTTTGGTGCTGACTAAGAGCTCACAGCTGACTTCTGACAGTCAACATTTAGGTATATACCAAAATTTTGACTGTCAGAAGTGACAGCTACTAAACACATGTTTTTGCAGATCATCTGGTTCGGCATAAAGATACATAATTTGGTCTGGTATCTTTTTAAAGCTGTCAGTCAGCACCAAAGAAGCCATGGGGCTACTGTACATTTGCTTGTTATCGATACGTTTTTCAAATCGGAATTAAAATTATGTTCTCTTTGCTCCCGAAATATTTGAATACGTTATTTTCTTTCATTTCTAAATACTGTAACATGGTGTAAATACATCGTCTTGATCGAAAACCGTTGTTCGTTGGAAATAGCATGAGCAGTATTTGAGGGGGGGGGGGAGTAGAACAGGGAGACCGCAACGCCAACAAGTGGCGGGAACTGAAAACAAAATCCGTTCGATCCGTCAGGACCTACCCACCCCTTCCATTCCCCGCCCCTAGAGAAGTGACGTCATACCTAAAGCAGCAGTCTTCGGTCAGCCTTCTCTGTGTATCGTTCGTTAACGAACTCCGATCTTTGTTGAGGTAAGGGTGTTTATCCCTGCCATTTTTTTTTAGTAAAGTTTAATAATGTGTTTCAAAACAATAACAATGACTTGAAAAGTAAACGGAAACGACCCATCTGGTGGAGGTAAGGGAAGACTATTGATCACGTTTATAGCATGTCATTGTAAAGGTCAATAATGTGAGATGATAGATTCGTGTGTCGCATGTATTGTTTGCAACAATGTTCTACAATATCGCCGTTAGATTAAAATATTGTATAAAAGGTCATGCTGAAAAACTACAAGTTTCCTCGAGGAGAGATAGTGTTATAATAATAATTATTATATAACGATCGCTATCTGTGGATACCCCTCCCCCCCGCAACGTATGTGAACAGACTGACGCTGTGAGGGTGGGGTACACAGTCAGGGGCAGAGTTCGGCGCACGGGATACCGAACTATTACTTATCAGGGGACATTCATACCCCACGTAACTTTTTTTCTTACCCTTATTGACTCACCCCCCATGTAACACCTTGTAGACATATTTTGCCTGATCCCCCCAACCTGTTCTTTGTGTTTTAATTTTTAAATCAAAAGTGGATGTTATTATTTCATAAGGAAGATTTAGGACACTAAAAGAGGGGTTCATTTTTAATACTACTCAGAATCGGAAGTTTACTAACGGTGAAAACATGAACAATAATATTATTTTTTCAACATTATAAAGTATAAGATCTGTGTTACGTAACACTGTTATGTAACCACCACCCTCCCTTCATGTAACACATTAGAGATCTTCTTTCCTTTGACTCCCACACTCAATTAAACATTTGGCTATTTTGACGCTGAACTTTTGTAACACAACAAAAAAATGGATTCAATATTTTTATTCCTAGATTTTTAGTTTCCCTTGACCCCTTGAAAATATTATTATTATTAGCACCACGTCTTACTACCCGTCCGGATTATACGCACTTACGCTAATGTGTAATGGTAGGTTGATTGTGAGATGAAATTGAGGACCTACAGTTTAACGTGGGATCCGAACCACGGTGAAGGCCTGGCATTCCACACATTCACAAGATGTCTTGTCAGAGGTGAAGGAAGGGTTTGGTAATCAGATAAATATTTGCCGGGACCGAGGATTGAACCCCGGACTCCCAACACAGGAGTCCGACACCTTACCCCTAGACCGTCAGGTCACCCCCCTTTGAAAAGAAAAAGGTATTGTGATCATACCAAATAATCGATAAATGTCGACGTTTCATGCATGACCCCGTTAAATCTAGAAAGTGTTTTATGCGATTCCATCTGCCTACAAATATCCAACTAGAGCCGACATTGTTTTACTGATCTGGCTTAAAACTAGGGTTTTCATGAG
Source organism: Timema shepardi (assembly GCA_902151425.1). NCBI lineage: Eukaryota > Metazoa > Arthropoda > Insecta > Phasmatodea > Timematidae > Timema > Timema shepardi. The sequence continues at coordinate 256,213 of CABFVX010000275.1, read as the reverse complement.
GTCACCCCGAGGAAATTTCGAATTAGATACCCAACCCTAAAATTAAGGGTAGCTTACTGAAGGGCAAAACGAGGAGAAACAATATTTTCTCAAAATCCGCTCAAACTATTTTGATTGTTTTTTAGTACCGCATCTTACTACCCGTTCGGGCTGTACGCAAATATACCAATTACACTAATGTACTATGGATTAGGATGGTTAAACTTAAGAGGGCGTGTAGCCGCATTTGCGTGGAGAGAGAGTGAGAAACAATTTTGGAAAAAACCTCGGTACACCCGACCGAGATTCGAACCTCGATCTCCCCATCATCAGCAGCCTAGTCTATTGCGAGAGTAGCGCCTTAGACTATGCGGCCACCGCAGTGGATATACTTCTAACTAAGTATTTCTTTAACGGAAGTGTACCCCCTTACCGGTGATCACGCGTTTCAAGGTATCAGGCTCACAATATATTGGTATTGCTGGCGACGTGAGTTGTAGGTTTGAATATCGGATGGGAACATTTCCCATTACCTCAACATTCAAATGCAGGTGCATTTTTCTTATCTAAGCTACCATTCTAATCACTAATATTTAGATTAAATCGTTAATAAACTTGGTTTCAAGAGTAACTTTTTAAAAAACAACTGATCTGTCTTATTTTACAAGTACAACTACAATGTGCCTTACTGATGTTTAAGTTTATTCACAACTTACATTAATTTAAAGAAAAGGTAATTTTATTAATTTGCATCGGCATTTTCTTACGGAGGAGATTATATACCTTTATAAAAATACACCTTAATACATCCAGTGGCGTACCAACGACTTTGGGGGCCCGGGGCGGGGAGTCCGCCCCCCACCACTCCCATATTGTCCCTCTACTATTGGTACCATAAAACCGAGGCTTATTCTTATATCCATAAAAACAATTGGAATTTAAAAAAAAAAAAGAACTATGTGAATATTAATAGAACTTAAAGATAAACTAAAATTAAAAACACAAAATATGTGTTTTTTGATTATTTTTTCAAATATTTAGTTTTTAATTTCAAATAAAAGTAATGACAGCATGTAGAGAAATTCTTAATTTTTCAACCTAAACCTTTAACAAGTACATGTTCTGGTTTATTATAAAACTATGCAAAATATTTAATTAACTTTAGTACTGAATCCGTATGTTTTGAGCTTTATTTGCTAAACAAACATTTTCAAACATTGTTAGTTTCAAATGAAAGTGTTGTACTGATAATTATGTGCTACACAATATGTAATTTTCTTAACATAAAAAAAGTATGTAAATAAAGAACCTGTCACACGGTCATTACAAACAATAATCAAATGGGTGACCTGGCGGTCTAGGGGGCGGGGTCCCTACCATTACACATTAGCGTAAGTGCGTACAACCCGAACGGGTAGTAAGACGCGGTAATAATAATAATAATAATAATAATAATCGGTTGAACTCAGCTTTATTTCAATCTGACGCCTTAGATCGGTCGGTAGCGTATCTGTCCACTGAGTTAAGGGTTCGATTCTTGGATTGGTCGAACAATTTATCAGTGGTGAAATGTGTTTTTCTTCTTCCGCAGTGAAGAATTAACGGCCTGGGGGCTTGATGTTGTGTCTGTTCTAGATTCAATTTAACTTATGAGTCGTGTGCTGATATATAATCAGAAAGTGCACGTTAAAAACCTCAACAAAATGAAAGAAAAAATGAAAAAGGATTTTAATGTAAAAAAAAAAAAGTTTCATAATGAGTTAATTGGCCTTGTGAAGCTATTGGTTGGTTTGTATGTTTGTACTTGTTCAATCGACAGCTCGCAAATTGCAATTAATTGACTACAATCTTTTTGTATTCATTTTCTCTCTTATCAGAGCACAACCCTATTAAAATTGATTAATGATGTCCTGGTCGTTTAATTGTTATAAACAATTTTTTTTAAACAAAAACGTTTACCTCTTTTGCTTCTTCGATTTTATCATAGGATGGGGACGTTAAGCCAAAAAAACATTATTTTAATAGTTTATCTAGGATAATTATTCATTTTTAAAATATGATTTTTTTTTGTCGAACGGCTCGCAAAAAAATCTGATTCCTTGTCAAGATAGAAATTCTGTGTAAAAAAAATAGTCGGGGAACAAAATAACATTTTGTATAGATATAGTTCAACAACAACAACAAAATAAGTGTTTAATGAATCGTAGTTATATTGAGAAAAAAAGGCCGTGCGATTTTGGTTTTGCTTAACATTTCCCCTTTTAATGTTTAATGGCCCGCTGTGAATGAAATGTGCCACAATACTCCACTGTCATGTTGGTGTACCCGCAGAGTAGAAAGCGGGCGTTTGTCGGAATGTTGACGTCATCTGTTGTAGCAACCTCCGGAAACTTTGTTTTGTTAATCTCAATAGTGAAAAATAAACAAGGTCACATTCGTTTCATAACGCATCGGAGATTATTATTTATAAAAATAATAATCTCACTCTTATATAAAGCAATCGTGAAACACTTTCACGCGAATTTTATTTTTCACTAATATACAGAGTGTATATTAATTGGTGTCAAATATTTTAGGTGCGTTTTCCCATCCACCAAATATTTATAAACGTTTAATATGAACATGGGTTTAGAAAAGTTTGGTTTTAAATTTATTAAAGGTTTTCCTCAAACAAGGATTGGTCTTTGAGGGATCAATTGAATGTTAATGTTATTGTTATTATTATTATTACTATCACAGCGTCTTACTACCCGTTCGGGTTATACGCACTTACGCTAATGTGCAATGGTAGGGTGAATGTGAGATGAAATGAAGGACCTACAGTTTAACGTGGGATCCGAACCACGGTGGAGGCCTAGCACTCCCCACATTCACAAGATGTCTTGTCAGAGGTGAAGGAAGGGTTTGGTAATCAGATAAATCTGTGCCGGGGACCTAGGATTGAACCCCGGCCGCTAGCACAGGGGTCTGATACCTTACCCCCTAGACCGCCAGGTCACCCTCCAATTGAATGGTTCGCTTAAACATCAGATTTGAACCCGATGGATTGATCCCTCAAAGACCAATCCTTGTTTGAGGAAAACCTTTAATAAATTTAAAACCAAACGTTTCTAAACCCATGTTCATATTAAACTTTTATAAATATTTGGTGGATGGGAAAACGCACCTTGAATATTTGACACCAATTAATATACACCCTGTATATTTCTAACGGTAATATTAAATAAAATTAAAGGTGACAATTAGAAGCAGGAATCGAACTCAGGGACTCATCCCTTGTTCAGGTGTTATTTTAAAAAGATATTTGATAATAGACCAAGGCGTTGTTTTTTCTATTAATTTGGGAAAATTTGAGCCCGCATTTATTGCAAGAAATTTTTGAAATATCAAATTGTCGGTATTTTCTGATTGTTTGGGGTGATCTTCTTTACCTGCTTGCAAATATTTCAACTTTCTGCCACACCGAAAAGTGCTTCCTTATGGATTATTGTATAATGTATCTTTACATTATTTATTACACAGGCTAAAAATGTAAATACAACTGTAATTTTTTTATTCCCTGCCATTGTGGCAACAAGAGTTGACAGTTTTCAAATAGCGGGCTTCCTCTGAAAGTCAGACTGTAGATACACTCTTACACGTCTCAAACTTTTTTTTTCTTCACTTAAATCGACCTGGGTGGTCTTGGCGTAAATTGCTCGCCTCAGGAATCGATGTCCATGGGTTCGAACCTAGCTAGGGTCAGAGGGTTTTTCTTGAGCGATAAAAAGCCGTAGCACAACTTCCTTCGGAGGAGAAGTAAAGCCGTCGATCCCATCTCAATTGTGGCGGGTAAAATAACCCCGGGAGGTGTGTTAAAATACCTTTCCTGGATAAATTGGTAGGTCTTTTTGCCCTCCCAATAGATCTTTCCTTTTGGCTACCACCGCGTCTTACTACCCGTTCGGCTTATAGGCTTATATACTAATTACGTTAATAATTCTAGGGATTATGGAGGTTATAATTAGAGGAAGTGTACTCGCATTTTCGTGGAAAACTATTATTTGAAAAACCACCCTCAGTACACCCGACCAAGATTCGAACCTTGATCTCCCCTTTATCGACATTCTATTCTATTGCGAGGGTAGCGCGTTAGATAACGCAGCCATCAAATCAGGCTGATATTATCATTCGGTTCAGAAAGGGCAAGTTAAATAACTCTAATATATAATAACTCGCGTCGATGGCCGCGTGGTCTAACGCGCTTCCCTCACAATAGACTACACTGAAGATGAAAGGGGAGGGGGGGGATTCAAGGTTAGAATCTGGGTCGGGTGTACTGAGGGTGGTTTAAAAAAAAATAGTTTTCCACTTTCCTTCAGCGTAAAGGTGGATACAATTCATATAAATAAAACCTTCCTAGTCCTTAAATCCATTAACGTAATTAATTCACGAGCGTATGATCCGAATGGGTAGTAAGATGCGGAGGCTGCCGGAGCAAACTCTGAAGTCCCGTGTAAAGAGGCAGTGTCGGAGAGATATCTTATCACACGTAGTGTTTCTGGTCTCAGGCCCGCCAGTACTCGCTCCTCTGATAAGCTAAGAACAAAGTACAGCCATACTCTATAGGTACTAACTTTGGTCTCGAAAAACAGTTTAAGTAAAGGGCAGCCATTGTGGCCGGAATTTTAAAACCCTTTCCTCGAATTAAGATCGTTAATGAATGAACCTTTTAGTACAACTGAACTAGGAATCGGGTTAAAAAAAATACAATTAAGATTCAGTTCGAATCTTGGTCAGTTAAACTAGAAATTGTGTTGAAACATTATGATTTTCTCACGTACTTTCTAGTAATGATAAGGCATTTAATTATTAGTTTTACTAACGGTTCAGGTTTTACACGTATGATAATTACTCTAGTGAGGTAGGGATGAGGAAGGAAGCTTTTTATAAGTAATATATTTTTATTTATTTATTTAGCACCGCGTCTTACTACCCGTTCGGGTTATACGCTTAAGTAATAATTACGCTAATGGATTAGGAAGTGGGAAAGTTGAATTTAGAGGAAGTGAACCCGCATTTGCGTGGAGGGAGAGTGTAAAACCTACCTCAGTTCACCCGACCGAGATTTGAACCTCGATCTCCCCGTCCTCAGCAGTAGAGCTCAACACGACTAGCGCGTTAGCCAACTATGCCACCGAGGTGGATTATAAGTAATATACCTGCATGTGCCTGGAAGAAGAGTGGGAAACCATCCTCAGTAGACCCGACCGAGATTCGAACCCCGATATTCCCACTATCAGCCGGCCAGTTTAACACGAAAGTAACACCTTGGGGTAGATTAGTGGTTCCCAATTAGCTAAGTACTGCGGACCCCTTGTTTTTCAAAAACCAAACCATAGACCCCCTACTTTGCAAACTTTGATATTTCTATGGTAGTTAATTACGTAAGTTTTTTTTTAGAAAATGTGGGACAGTCTCTAGTAAGCAAATAATTTTATTTTAACTAAAAAATAATACCATAAATTTTGTGATGTTACCACTCAAAAATGACAATTGGGGGGAACTAATTTAATTTTGATGACGCCTATTAAAAACGAATAAATTATGACATGTCTAGCAGTTACTAAACCTTAATGTTATTGGATAAATCATACCTCTTTCCGTCTAGAACAATCCCTTCCACATCCGGTTCAATATTTCCTACATTTAATCTCAAATCTGAATCAACATCGAGCTTGTGTTAATATAACAAAATGTCTGAAACTTTTGCTCACAAAGATATGTGTGTGGCACAAAAGGTAACCAAAGGTTTCAAATAACATCTTTATGATCAGTAAAAACCTTAGTTCAGGATTGGTCAAGTCCACTTTCTTTGAAAAATGATTTCAATTAACCCTCACAAGTCCTTTCAACAAATGCATCTTACGGTTTGCTCTTCCGCGGATGGAGTTTTCTTTTAGCCCCGCGTTCTTACTACCCGTTCGGGTTATACGCTTATGTACTGATTACACTAATGTATAAGGGATTAGGTAGGTTATATTTAGAGGAAGTGTACCCGCAGTTGTGTGGACTTTGATCTTCCCGTCGTCGGCAATCTAGTCTACTAGTTAGACCACGCGGACACCGATGCGGGTTGCATTTAATTAAAAACTCATCTTGCTCGTACCGTGTCCTTAAATTAGTGTAAGTTGTGGATATTCCGAACTTGTGATAAGATGGATAGTAATAAAACAACTTTTGAAAAGTGTGGAATGCCAGCAGGCCTCCACCGTGGTTCGGATCCCACGTTAAACTGTAGGTCCTCCATTTCCTCTCACAATCACCCTACCAATACACATTAGTGTAAGTGCGTATAACCCAAACGGGTAGTAAGATGCGATGATGATGATGATGATGATAATAATAATAATAATAATAATAATAATAATAATAATAAGCCAAAATGGGTAGAAAGAAAGGAAGGATTGACACAAAAAACGTTATTGAAAGATATAAGATATCATCACTTCTAGATTTATCGACTACTTGTTACGCTCTCATTATCGACAAGGATATCGAAATCTCGATTAGTCTCGAAGGTGAAAGTGGTGGTGGTGGGGGTTCTTATTTATTCTCGATACAGTTTGTCCGTTCACACGCCTCGGCAGGCGCTAACCATGGCGCTGATATCTTCTTGTCTGGTTTACCGAGATCACGGTTCAAATCTAGGTGAGTGAACTAAGGTAAATTTTCATAAATGTTTCTCCCCCTCTTACTCCCAGAGGCGGATTTAGAATTTTCAAGGGGGGAGGGGGGAAGAGAAGAGCACGGGCCGGAGTTAGTTCTCTCTCAAGAAATTCCGACGGAAAAATCATTCAAAATTTGAGACTAATTTAGAAATTAATCAGAAAATCTTTTTAAAAATGCGCCTAATTTCATCGTTTATTTATGAGTTTTTTGTTGTTAATTTTTGCATTTTCGTGGAGTGAGATGAAAGAAAAAACCACCCTCAGTAGACCTAAACCAGACGTGGATTGAAACCCCGACCTCTCTAACACTGGTAAACCATACTAAACCTCATTGTGCCGGGGGGTTGTCGAATTGACAAGGCTAGTGCAGTAAACCTCAAAATCATGAGTTCGAAACCAGCCGAGTGCAAATCATATCATCCTCTCCACAGATGACTGCTGATGCAATTCCTTATAATCCACTCCTACTCTTGTCTCAATTTAGTTTAATACTGTGTAGGTTTTTGAATATTTTCACACAATAAATAAAACATTTAAAAACCACTTCAAAGGGTGGTTAAAACACTGCGCGGTGTTGCGAACAGATCTTTCTAGTGCTAACTTTTGCCAAGAGAGCGCATTGGCGTCCATTTCAATCAATCTAACATTGCTTGGATTAGTGAAGTTAGGAAACACCACTAACGTGCTTTTTCTAGAGACAATTGAACTTCTCACTCAGCCCGACTGGAAACAGTTATAATTTCATGGTTCGAACTTAACCTATTAACTGAAAAACCCGGATATATTCGGTCATATCTCTAGCGATCAGAAAATAATTCTTTTTCACGAATCTATTCGTTTATCACTTTTAATTACTCCGTCAACCGCTAGAGAGCAGTCAGGTTTAATCATTTGGTTCGCATTTAAAGTGCTAGGTGGCAGCTTAGACTTCACAGCTGAAATTAGACCACATTTGTCCTGCCAAGGAGAAGGAAAGTGATAGTTATTTTGCATGAATAATTATTTCTTTATCCTTCCTTCATCTTTGGCAAGACGTGTATTAATCATAACTTGTGAATGTGTGGGATGTCAGCCCTTCACCGTGGTTCGGATCCCACGTTAAACTGTAGGTCCTCCATTATATCTCTCAATCACCCTACCATTACACATTAGCGTAGTGCGTAAAAACCGAATGGGAAGTAAGACGCGGTGCTAATATTAATAATTATTATAATTATTTAGCTAGAAAGTAGATAGACGGATTGATGTGCTTACCTTACCATAATTTTGATTTTTTTATTTTAAATAAAAAAAGGTAATTGAAGACGAAGTGGATATTGAATCCAGTGAATCATTTCCTTGCTTTAAATAAAGCATTTCAGAATGCGACAAACATTTGAAAATGTATTTACATTTAAAAAGGTTTGAATGCTTAGGAAAAAAATATTTTTTATCGCAAAATCTCAATACTATGGAGCATGTAAATTTGAATAAAAGATATTTAGGCTAATTTTTTTTTTTACTTCAAAGACAATAAACGAATAAATTCGTGATTTTGATATAGCATGAATATAATATTTTATATTTCAAGTTTCATTGGATGTAAATTATTGTAATTCTACCCAAAATATTACAACATATATACATACATATTCCATTTCGTTGATTAAAAAAAAATATAGAAATTTTGGGACAGACATATGTAAAATAATTAGTATGTAAAGAACCCTCTCTCGATAGAAAACAAAAATTCCGTCTTGTTTGACCAATTAAATTCCAGCAGCGCACCCAGAAATTAATTAATTTGGGGGTAGCTGAGGAAAGGCAATCAGTGTATTATAGCTACTTATTATTATCATTCTACTTTTATCAGATGGGGATTTTTATCGACATTTTAAATGTGTACGAGGGTATATTTTCCTGGGTATTAAGTCGAAGGCCTAACGTTTTAATTTTGCCTATTCATTCGAAACACTTTCAATGTTATTTATTATAATTCTACTTTTTATGATTTTTTTTAGGTTTCATTAAAATCATTTGTTATCTATCTAATGTAAGATAATTCCACGCTGCCCATCTCGGGGTGCGACATTCTAATCTGCCTTGCTCCTAATATTAAGGTGCGCGTCTAGGGGACGCAAGAAGATGCCACTGTTTTTAGAGTTTTTATAGCAAAACATTTGTTGGTCAAAATTAATAAATATTGCTCCAGTAGAAACAGTTTAATTTTCTTCACCTGCTGATATAAACAGTTGTTGAATATCTGTCGAGGGTGTTCTGGAATATAGTTAAGTTTGTTATCTGATACAGCAATAATTATGACAGATACTCAACAACTGTTGATATCACCACGGGAAGAAAGTTAAACTCTATGTTTGTACTGGAGCAATAATTGATTTTGAACAAACAAATGTTTTGATATAAAAACTGCCCTAATCTAGCGTTCGATGTTCCCCACGAATAGAAACGAAAGCATTAATGATAGTGAAGTAAATGGCTGCCATATTATAAACGTGTGGTATTTTCATTAATCTACCTTTAATTAATAACTATTCCTAGAAAACTGCAATAGATAAAGGCTATAAATATTTTAATTAATTACAATAAACAAAACAAAAAATTATGAAAATGTTAATTGGGTTTATAAGATCTGTTGGAATAGTTCTATTGGACACTTCATTTTCCCGTTAGTGTACAATGATATCAACCCATGGATAACACCTAACTTAACTAAGTAATATAACTCGAACCAGACGTCGCATTGTGGGGCTGTTTTCCGTGTTATACTTCGGAAAACAATGAATTTTGGAACAATGAAGGTTCTACTATGTTTATATTTATACTTTTGTCAGCATAAAACCACGACCGATTCGTCGCTGTCTGATATCTGTGGCCGGTGATAACTCACACGTTCATACAAGGGCATAGAAGGGTCCCCCCTCCACTTCGCCCTTTCTTTCAAAATTTCCTATTTAACAAATAATGTTTTGAGTTAATGTGTATGTTATTACTATTATTATTATTATTAGCACCGCGTATTACTACCCGTTCGGGTTATACGCACTTACGCTAATGTGTAATGGTAGGGTGATTGTGTACATTCACAAGATGTCTTGTCAGAGGTGAAGGAAGGGTTTGGAAATCAGATAAATCTTTGCCGGGACCGAGGATTGAACCCCGGACTCCCAACACACCTTACCCCTAGACCACCAGGTCAACCTTTATCTCTAAAACTCTTTCTACCTCATCACGTCCTCAATTAGAGTAATGATCATATACGCGTACAACCTAAACAGGTAGTAAGACACGGTGATAAAAAATATATATTTATTTTAGATAAGTTTTTTCGTAAGTTTACTGAACAGAACAAAGTGAAAATAAAGCTGTTGAAGAGGGAATGGAAGGAAATCTATATTTTATCATCTTTATCTGTTGACTTGGATATTGATGATTCTAAGTTTTTGGTAGCAAATTGCAGCCAAATCACAAACACACAATTTGATTTTTTCATAAAAATTAACAAAAAGAAATTCAGAGGGGTGGAGGGGGGCCTGAGCGCCCATGGTGCCGGCTATTAGTGATTTATCCTGAAAACAGGTCAGAGGGGGTTGGTGGGAAGTTAAGGGCTGCTAGACCTCCCTTAAAGCTGAAAGGAGTGCCTGATCTTTTAGTTTCTATCAAAGCAGTTTCTAATCTACAGTAGCCCCGTGGATTCTTTGGTGCTGACTGACAGCTTACAGCTGACTTCTGACAGTCAACATTTAGGTATATACGTAAATTTTGACCGTTAGAAGTGACAGCTGCTAGACACATATTTTTGCAGATCATATGGTTCGGCGTAGGGATACATAATTTGTTCTGGTAGCTTTTCAAAGCCGTCAGCTGTGAGCTGTCAGTCAGCACCAAAGAAGTCATGGGGTTACTGTAGTTGCCTTGAATATGTGTTAAGGGCGCCACTGTCAGCAACGTATTAAAAAAGTGAAGGGTAACAACTTCGTTTCTGAGGGGTTCACAAGTTAATCCTGATCATA
>CABFVX010000275.1:232745-245139 GCA_902151425.1 Timema shepardi | reverse complement strand
CCCCCCCGCACCCCATAAAAAAAATAAAGCGTTTCTGAGCACAGCTACAATAACCCCATACCTATGCTTTACTCCTTTCATTTAATTCGGTAGAACATAGGGTGATCGGGACCCAAACCCGGCCCCCTCCCCCCTGCAGATCAATAGACGACTTCTCAAGTGACAGGCCCTCATGGTTCCTCGCCCAAAAGGTCTGACGGGGTGGGACGGTCGTGTCGATAAAAAGTGGCGCCGCCGACACCGGTTCTGTCGTGCGCATGCGCAGTGAGGGGCTGCGGCGAGCGCCCGTACCGGCGGGGCGGGAGTTGCGACACAACGTCTCGACATGCGCCCGACATCGCATCGACGCCACTCGCGTGCTTCAGACGACGGCGGCGACGATGATAACCGACATGGACACCCTGATGAACCTGTTCTTCGACGGTCCCATCGTGTTCCCGGAGTTTGGCATTTATTACGCGGCTGCTACAGACACTTCGGTACGTACTGAGTACACATTACAATGTGTTGTCATTTGAGGTTAAATCGGTGATTGTGGTTGCTCTGGGTTGAATCTCCGTTCACCTGTTCTGTTCTCCCGTCAAAGGTAAGAGTGCATGCATAGTTTCTCTTAAGGTGCGGTGGAAGGGGAACTGTGAAAAGATCATGTTTTTATAGTTTTTTATAACAAAACTTTGATTTGTGCAAAATAAATCCAACTTTGCTCTGAAACAAAAGAGTTTAATGTTCTTCACATGTTGATATCAACAGTTGTTGAATATTTGTCTTGAGCACAGCAACTTTTTTAATGAAGGGAAAAGGCTGTCATTAAATTCCAGGACATCCTCTATCGATGATCAACAGCTGTTGATATGATCGTGGGAAGAAAGTTAAACTCTATTTTTTAACTTGAACAAAGTTGGATTTATTGTGGGTAAAGAACCGTCTTGATATAAAAAGCGTAAAAACACAGGCCTTTTCTCCCAACCCTTTTTCGCCTCACCTTAAGGAATAATAGCTAAGGGTTAGGGGGCACATGGACGAATCCGTCAGTCTCGTCTAGTGTGATTTTCCGGTGTCTGAAAGATCGGGGGGCTTTAAATATTGGCTGGGTGTTTATAAAGGTGTGGGTTATCTACAGTAGCCCCATGGCTTCTTTGGTGCTGACTGACAACTTTAAAAAGTTACCAGACCAAATTACGTATCCCTACGCCTAACCATATGATCTACAAAAACATGTGTTTAGAAGCTGTTGCTTTTTACAATCAAAATTTAGGTATATGCCTAAATGTTGACTGTCAGAAGTCAGCTGTGAGCTGTCAGTCAGCACCAAAGAAGCCATGGGGCTACTGTATCTCTCTCTCTCTCTCTCTCTCTCACACACACACACACACACACACACACACACACTTTCTCTTTCTTCACTCAAATGTGAGTATACTTCCTCTATAACTATACCTTTCTCTAAGCCTGCCCTATTAGTGTAAATACAGTCTGGGTGGGTAGTAGGACTTGTAGCTGGAATTGAGGGGGTTGGGGCAAAAACATAACCCTCAATGTCTTGACTGACTATAAAAACAACTTGTAGTTCAAGTGATATGCAACTAGAAATCGCTGATAACATATTTTGTCGTCAAATGAGTTATCGTTTTTTCTCCCCGATCCCCTCAATTGTCAAATAGAGATGTCCGTTTTAGATAGAATTAATCAATAAATTATGTCCTGTAATAATTTCCACATTAACGTCGATTCATTCTACGAGACTCCCTAATAACGATAATAATAATAATAATAATAATTCAAAGAGCGGTAAACGTTTTATCACCTCTTGTGATTTTTGCTCATTCGACGTTGGAACGCTCTTGTTTGTTTACATACAATTCACCCCTAACTTTTTGGCAAGCCAAATAGTTTGAAAATGTCAATAAGTATTTTTTTTTCTTCATTCATATGGATTAACTAAACAAAATACAATAGTTTTAAACATTAGTGCACCCAAGAGGGTGATAAAAAAAAACCTCCTAAACTACGCCATACCCATGTCAAGATAGCAAATAATTGTAACGAAGCTTGAAACATATCATATACAACTCTAATGTTGACTCTAAATGTTGATCATAATGTTGACTGATATACACACGTGAAGACCCAATCTAACGACCGACCACCCGGGACATTGGATGCTTGAGTTTACACGTGTTGAAGTGCAGTCATTCATCGACAACGGATACATTGGGATCAGCTTAATGGATGGATCATTTTTAGATTTTTTTTTTTTCCTTTTCAATTTTGTTTTAATTCTTATAAAATGGTAACACAGTCTCATATGTTTCCATTCCCCTACCCATTCCTTTGTCATTCCCTTGTCATTCCCTTGTCATTCCCTTGTTCCTAACCGACCCAATCCCTTGTACTTTCCTTCTCCATTCCCTTGTCCTTCGCCATTCCCTTGTCCTTCGCCATTCCTATTTTATCAATTCTCTTTCATGTTCCCTTTTCCCTCCCCGTTCCCCCCCCCTCAGTACCAGTCCCCGTTTCCTTCCTCCCTACTTTTCTTCCCCAATACTTTCCCTCCCCCATTTTCTTTCCCTCCCGCGTTTCCTTCCCCATTGCCTTCCTCTGTCCACGTTGATTCGGGTGTATTTTCTTTAATCACCCTTCATAATCCTTTCCCCGTAGATTCAGTTGTAAGTAGGCCATTTGTTAGTCGTGCTACTATTTTTTTAAAGGCGTTAATAGCCATGACATTAAAACGTACCATTGAAAACAAATGAATAATGATAAGACGGTTGTTTAGTTAATTTCTGCTAAAGATGTAACGTAATAAGTACCAAACGTGTTTCCCCTCATTAAATATTAATAATCTCCGGCACGCAAGTAGTCGTCCGATATCGTTGATTAAACTAGAATATAGTCCCATTGTGACGTCATTACGTTGGAGACAATGTGGTGGATTGTTCATTGTACTATGGCGCCAAAATATATTGGCTTAACCATCCAAGGACGTGTATGGAGGGTCAAGATAAACTGTTTGATCGGTATTCACATCCCAACACCCTTAGGTTAGATGTGTGTAGTCTCACCTTGACTGATTACACTATGGACCTATTTTATATACTGAACCATAGTGGAATATTACAAGGGAAGCTGGCTGACTTACAGGGTTAGTTAGATTTGGATAGGAAGGAACTTTTGGACGGTTGTAAGAGTTACTAAAACGATTTTAATTTATTTATACAGTGAAAATTTTAAGTTGTTTATTCGAAAACCATTTTAATTTAATACAAAAAAAATATTTGTTTATACGAAAACAATATAAATTTGTTTATACGAAAACAATTTTAACTTATCCATACTAAAACCATTTTAGTGTATTTATACTAAAACAATGTTAATTTACCCGCCTCGGTGGCGTAGTTGTCTAACGCGCTAGTCGTGTTGAGCTCGACTGCCGAGGACGGGGAGATCGAGGTTCGAATCTCGGTCGGGCGAACTGGGGGCGGTTTTTTCCTAAACGGTTTTCCACTCTCTCTCCACGCAAATGCGGGTTCACTTCCTATAATTCAACCTTCCCAATTCCTAATCCATTAGTGTGATTAGTACTTAAGCGTATAACTCGAACGGGTAATAAGACGCGGTGTTAAATAATAATAATGTTTATTAGTACTAAAACATTTTAATTTATTCATACGTCAAGTCATGTGGTCTGCATTTGTCACCTTTCATAACAGGCCAATCAATACCTAATAATATACTGTTACCAATGGTAACAGATTTTTTTTAAATGCATCTTTTAAAATGCCCTTCTAATGAAAATTGGACTGTAATGTTGATGTCATTTTGGGGGTGCGTCGGGCTATCCACATATTTTATTGGAAGGAGGAGGGTAGGATTTTAGAAGAAATACACTGGCATTTGCTTGTAAGTTTGAAGGAGAAACCAGCTTATACCCAAATTAAATTGTCTCGGCAAAATAAATGTCCACTGGTCTTCAACACCGGTTTTACAGACCAATTAAGTTCTACACTTTATTTCAACTGGTATCACGTGTGTGGCTTTTGAAATAAGGGTCCCAGGCTAGATTCCTTGTATGGCCAAAAACTTGTTATTATTGTTGATTAAATGGCTGTGTACTGGGTGTTCTGTATGTTGCAAAATTAAGTTAGGTTGTAAGTCATCATCATTTGGCTTAGAAAGGGAAAGATAAGTACCCTAAATAAATAAATAAACAAACAAACGCACGTGGTCAAAAGTAACGTGGTATAGAAACTTAAATAAAGTTGGCTCTGATCCCCCCACCCCCTCAAAAAAAACGCGCTTTAAAAAAAGAACAAGTCTTGCCCTCGGACCGGCTTTTCTAGAAGTTTCTGCAGGCACAAAACTCCGGAGTCTTCACTCGGCCGATAGTGCTCTTCTTCCTGATATAATGGTCCCGCGATTGATTCCAGATGAAGGCCCAAACATTTGATCACTGAGATCTGGTTAGTTTTAGTGCTGTATTACAAGTTTTAGTTCTTTTTATCTGTATGTTGAGCTAATCCAAAGAAATAGACGAGGGCTAGCGCGCTACTCTCGTGACCGATGACGAGGAGCTAGAGGTTCGAATTCCGGTTAGGTTTACTGAGGGTCGTACCTCTAACTCCTCTAAACTATATTTTACTAAATAGTTTTAAGGGTTCCTCCGAACAAAATAAGTTGAGAATCCCTGCTGTAGCTAAAGGAAATATTTCTAATCTCTTGAGTAGTTTATTTTTTATGTTTGGATGCCTCACTGCCTGTTATACTCAACTCACAGAACGTAATCTACTTTCTCTCCTCACTGAAAATCAAATTCTGGATCTTTAGACTTGTAGACGGACGCGCTAACCTGCGAAAGTTGATCACAATGGAAAACAAAGGGAAAGATGAAATAACAAGGACTTTTAGCTATTTTATTGTTATTCTATAAGAAACGTGTGTGTGTGTGTGTGTGCGCGTGCGTGTGCGTGCGTGTGTGCGTGCGCGTGTTTGATTAATAGCGTAAGAAAACCCTCAAAGTGTCATAATACAGTTTGTGTTATTCTCCGGGCCACTTTTCCGTATCAAAGGATGTCTAAAATTAAGGACAAATATCTATTTCTACTATATTTTAGAACTCAAAAAGGAGTATAAATTAGATTGTAAAATTATTAATTGTAGAAATTCCTCTATTGTAGAATTTATAAAAAAAATTAAAATTGAAATTAGAACAGAATATTTTGAAACACATTTATCCAAAGCTAAGCAAAAGTTATAAATATATTTCAACGAAAATTGATCAGACTTGGTAGATATTAACTGAGTTTGGTAGGAAGAATAGTATCTGGTATTTATTAAAGGTTACTAAAACAAATTTTTGTCGACCTTGGTGGTCTTGGGGTAAATTACTCGCCTCTGGACCCAAATGTTTGTGGGTTCAAACCCAGCCGGGGGTCGACGTATTTTTCTTGAGCGATAAAAATCCGTAGCACGACTTCCTTCGGAGGGAAAGGAAAGCCGTCGGTCCCATTTAGATTGTGGTTTGTAAAAGAACCCTGGAAGGTTTGTTAAAATACCTTTACTGGATAATTTGGTAGGCTCCTTCGTTCTCGCTCTTAGAAACTCTGGTGTACTGATATTATCAGTCGGTTCAGAAAGTGCACATTAACTACCTCAAATAAATAAAACTGAAACAATGTTAATATATTCATACATCAAATTATTATATGCGGCTGTAGCTTTTTACAGATATTAATACCTATAAAATATTATCAATGTTGGCCGCAAATAATTTTGTTTAAAATTTCTAGATTGTTCTTCAAACTAAAATCAGGATATATACATGTCCTTCTATAGTATGAATTTGTTTGATTGAAACTAAAAAAAAACACGTCTTTTTGCGCTCACAATTGATAACACTGTACTATTTTATTTGTGGTCTGTTATAGTTATTAATAATATCTGTAGTCGGTGACCTGGCGGTCTAAGGGTAAGGTGTCAAGACTTCTGTGCTGGTGGCCGGGGTTCAATCTTAGGTTGTGGCAAAGATTTATCTGATTACCAAACCCTTCCTTCACCTCTGGCAAGACATCTTGTGAATGTGGGGAATGCAAGGCCTCCACCGTGGTTCGGATCCCACGTTAAACTGTAGGTCCTTCATTTCATCTCACAATCACCCTTCCATTACACATTAGCGTAAGTGCGTATAACCCGAACGGGTAGTAAGACGCGGTGCTAAAAAATAATAATAATACCCAATCGTGGTTAGTCTGTAATTATAAGTTATAAAGAGTGAATCAATGATTTCAAATAATTACAGTTCACAAGTTATGGGGTAAAAAAAACTTGCTAATTTATAGAACTACTTTTTGCACACAATTTTTAAGGTAAAGTAATTAACATACGCGATTAAAATTTAGAATAATTATACATTTATTTAAGGTGTACATAATGAAATATTTATAGCATAATTATTAACATTATTATTAGTATTATAGATATTATGAATACTATAAATATTTGAATCTGTAAACCTCATTTGAATGTCTAGTTATACTAAATTTTAGCCCCATAGTGATTTTTTTACTTTACTTATCACCGCGTCTTACTACCCATTAGGGTTATACACTCATACATTAATTACTTTACCTTAATTGACAATGGTACGTAAAAATGATAAAATAGAAAGTTTGGCTCGTTTTAACTCGTAAACTGCAGGATAATGATTTGAAATAAGTGAATCATTATTAATAGTTTGTTGTTGAAACTGTAAAATAACATTTTTACTGTCGAATAAACTTGATTAAATATTAACATTCCTGATACCAAAAGTAGGCAATAGCTTGTGTAATCTTTTTAAATAATAATTATTGTGCTCATAAGGAAAACTGTCCACTAAAAACTGTACGTGTATGCATATTTTTGAAAAAAGATATCCAGGTCTTGAGAAAATAATTTAATTTTCCAAAAATTGTATTCGTTTCAATAACATAGTTTTAAAATATTATGATCATTGTACCATATTTGTTGGATTAGTTAGACAACCTTGACCAATAGGGTAACATTTATGTCCTGGATGAATAACAAAATATCAATCATGTTCTATGGATTGAACTTATCTGGGAGTTAGAAAAGCTGTTAGGACTTTGATATGTTCAGTCACCCAGTCTAGGCAAGCTATTTCCATGTGTCATTTTTTACAATTATTATTATTAGTACCGCGTCTTACTAACCGTTCGGGTTATACGCACTTACGCTAACGTGTAATGGTAGGGTGATTGTGAGATGATCAGATAAATCTTTGCCGGCACCGAGGATTGAACCCCGGCCGCCAGCATAGAAGTCTGACACCTTACCCCTAGACCACCAGGTCACCTTCACTTAAATATAAAATGTTTTGGGAAATTAACTTATTCGCTTCACTTATTGATTTAATTTCTCTAAAAATTATAACTTATTAATGTATTTTTTTCTACGTGCACTGAGTATTACTACCCGGTTGGGGCTATCAATACATACACTAATCGATCAGGGATGGGGAAGTTAGAATTTACATGAACTGTACCTGCATTCGTAGAGGGAGAGTCTTAAATCATTTACAAAAAATAAAAATTTTACTGTGCACCGAAGAGACTTTCTTCCTCTTTTATCTTAAAGTATACATTTACTAAAAACTCGTAAGGTTTGTGAAACGAAATAATAGCTGTAGAAACATTACACCAAAGATCATATATGAAATAATATATATTGTTACTTACTTTATGGCATTAAGAACTAGGAACAATGTTACAAAAAACTGAGAAAAGAGAAACTTCTTTGTCCACCAAAGAGCATACGAATTGAATTCAGTTTCAAAGACCTGGATTAAAAACTATATTTACATTTGCTTAGAGCTCAGAAATAATCGGTTTTTATAAAAATATATTTCAAATAAAGATTTGTATCTTTATTAGTACTACCATTTTACAATATAAGCTATTATACATATCTCAAATATAAAATAAGAATTGTCTTCTTGTTTATAGTGATAAACAAGTGTCTGGATATAAAATTTAATCAAAATAGTTTGAACAAATTTCGAGTAGATCTGTGTTTTCTCTTTTTGCCCTTCAATAAACTACCCTTAAACTTAGGGTTGTATAGCTAATTCTAAAAACCCCTCAGGGACCTTATGAACCCCCTAGATACAAAATTTTAACCCAATTGGTAAAATAGTTTAGGCTCTAGCCCGAGGTACAAACAGACAGACGGCATCGTGAAAACCACCTTTTTGATTTCAAGGGGTCATGAAACGTCGTTATTAATCAAAATTTCGAGTTAACTTTTTTTTACGATCATATTACTTTCTCTCAGAGGTGTTGAGAGAAAGTAAAAGCACCTTGGTATACACCCCGGCCGTGATCAAACCCCGATCTTCATCACTGGAAAACCAGAGTAGATGAGACTGACGCCTGCGTCCATGTGCCCTCCGTTGCGTGTTTAACTATCGTACTTTTAAATTATGAATGAATGAAATACACAGAATTAAAAAAAAAGTTTTTACAAATGAAAAGAATATTTTATCACTTGACGAACAATTTTTTTTATCAGACATTACCCGCCTCGATGGCGTAGTTAGCTAACGCGCTAGTTTCGTGTTGAGATAGACTGTCGAAGACGGCGAGATCGAGGTTTGAATCTCAGTCGTGTGAATTGGGGGTGGTTTTTCCTAAATTGCTTCCCACTCTGCTTCCACGCAAATGTGGATTCACTTCCTCTGTATTCAAACTTCCCAATTCCGAACCCATCAGCGTAAATAGTACTTAGGCGTATAAACCGAACGGGTAGTAAGACTCGGTGCTGAGTAAAAAAATGACAGACATCGGGGACTCGCAGAAGACGCGAGCCTTGGGGCGCTCCTATTCACGGGCATCGACCACTTTGGGAGCGTCCTTGAGTTGTTGGGCGTCGCCCATAGGGGCGCTGCGGTGCCCACAGTATCTTGACTAGGTGGAGGGGATGGAGGGTGACCTTAAGTCACTATTTGGCCGGACGATGCCTATGCTTCCACGTCACTTTTTAAATACATATTTTTTTAGAACTAAGTCTTACTACCCATTCGGGTCTTAAAGTATTAGGTTATATTTATTGGAAGTGTATCTGCATTTACGTGGAGGGCGAGTAGAAAACCATTTTGGGTAAATCAGCCTCAGTATGGTCGACCGGGATCGAACCCCGATCTCCCCGTATTTGGCGGTAGAGTATACTACGAGACTAGCGCCTTTATAAACCTTAGATTTTAACGCAAGAGTACCAGAACTATAAGTGTTTTTAAAAACAAAACAAAAATGTCCTCTAAGCGATCATTTTCGATTAATTAGACACACCTTGGATACATTTATTTTAAAATCTAGTATCAAAAGTTATTTATAACGTAAAACACTCGCCATCGTTATTTTTAGTAGCTTAGACTTAAATAACAATTACTATTAGAACCATTATTTTGATAATTATATAAAGTACACAAAAATATATATGTATATATTTAAATGTATAGCCACATTTTTTATTTAAATTTGCAAAATATAACGTTTTTTAGAAAAACCAAATAAATATATATTTAATCATGTGAAAACATTCACCAGTCACCCAATCTTGAAACAAATGGCTAAATCCATTTTGAAAACATCTATAATTTTCAAACATCAATGAACCACCCTTAAATGTTTTAAATCTTTAAAACAAGTATTAAGTGTTATTTCTAATTTAGCACTCCCCATCATTTTCTAGATTTTAAGAACTTTGAATGTTTAAAAAATAAGTAATTATTAATCTGTTATTAATTTTAATGATAAAATTAAAATCACTATTTGAACCGCAAGTTGTGCCTAAAAAGCATACAAATATCAACTTTGAACAGCGTCCATTTAATCGTTTAGGTTGTAGTCCTGAGGACAAACAGACGGACATAAAGACAAACAATGAATAAGATGGTCCGGAACCTCAGCTTAACTGATAGCGCGTTTATCTATTGAGTTCAAGATTTCCGGTTCGATTCCTGGCATAGCCGAAATATTTACCATTGGTGAAATGTGGTTTTCCAATTACAGTCATAAATTAACGACCAAGGGCTGGATTTTGTGTCTAGTTCCAAACTATCTCCCAGTGAGACATGTTGCTACAGTCTCACACTATCTCCCAGTGAGACATGTTGCTCCAGTCCCACATTGTCTACCAATGAGACATGTTGCTCCAGTCTCACATTGTCTCCCAGTGAGACATGTTGCTCCAGTCTCACATTGTCTACCAATGAGACATGTTGCTCCAGTCTCACATTGTCTCCCAGCGGGACATGTTGCTCCAGTCTCACATTGTCTCCCAGTGAGACATGTTGCTCCAGTCTCACACTATCTCCCAGTGAGACATGTTGCTCAAGTCCCACATTGTCTACCAATGAGACATGTTGCTCCAGTCTCACATTATCTCCCAGTGAGACATGTTGCTCCAGTCTCACACTATCTCCCAGTGAGACATGTTGCTCCAGTCTCACACTATCTCCCAGTGGGACATGTTGCTCCAGTCCCACATTATCTCCCAGGGAGACATGTTGCTCCGGACACCCCTCTGTTACCACCTGACCCTACCTAAGGCCCCCGTCTGTTGGCGCTGGATTGTGGACCAATGTGCCTCCAGTGCTCTCAGCCGGTCTGGAATTCGTTCGACTTAGCTTTCTCTTACACTCTCATTGGCTATTTCATCTCACCAGCGAATCAATGCCCTATTTGTTGGATCGCGAACATACCTTGTTGGTCGATTTCTTGTTTTTGTTTTGTGTGCACGCGCTCGGAGACTATCTAACATTTAAAAAAATAATAATTAAGAAGTGTTATCTAAATAAGGCGCATCATGTTGGTCAAAAGAAAAATATAGCTTCTAGGTGAGTGTTAAAACATTTTAAAAGTAGGGCATTAATGACGAGTTAATTATATAATTAGAGCAGCCATTGCAGTGTTACGTCAATTGCACCAACAATTTTTCTTCTTTTTTTTAAATATCAAGGACGTAGGTTTGTGTGAAACGAGTTTGCACATTTAAATGCAATGCACTATGTATTTATATTTTTGCTCAATCTTTGTTTTCATTTCATAAGTTTTGACTTTCAGCTAACAATATTTCAATAATGTAATAACTAATCCTTTATAAATACATTGTAAGTTTTGGGTGGGGGAACCTAACCTGCTCCTAAATTATTATCATAATTGGTAAAATGTGATTCCCCGATTAATCATGCGCTCTTAAGAGTCATCACACACACAGCTTATTTTCTCTTACCTTTGCCCCATGACTCTTTCCCTTACACACCCCTCCGTATCGCCAAGGAGACATTTAACCTTCCACCCTCCCCTCCCCTTCCAACATGTCACGTAACTTTTCACATCGAGAGTGGATGTCATTATTTCATATGGAAGCTTTTGTGACACTAAAGATTTAATACTATTCAAAATACATTTTAAATCTTGAATATAAACTTTTTTTTTTTAAACATTTGAATGTTGACCTGGGTGGTCTTGGAGTAAAATTCTCGTCTCAGGACCCGATGTTCGTGGGTTCGAACTCGGAGTCGACGCGTTTTTTTTTCTTGAGTGATAAAAATCCGCAGCACAACTTCTTTCGGAGGGGATGTAAAGAAAGCTATCGGTCCCATGTTGATTGTGGTGTGTGAAATAACCCTGGAAGGTATGGGAAAATACCTTTCCTGGCAAAATTGGTAGGCTCTTTCGTTCTTGTCCATAGAAAAATTCTCGTATGCTGATATTAAGTCAGTTCAGAAATTAAATGTAACATTATTGTATAAGATATGTGTTACGTAATATTGTGAAGTACCCCCTCCCCCTCTCCCAATGTAACACCAAATATACTTTATATCCCTCCTCCTCCCGCTTTTCAACCGTCTCGACACCGTTTCGAGATTTATAGTTTATTAGAATTCTGAACAGGACTAACTAAACTAGTTAAATCCAATAAAAATATTTCGATTAATATTAAAGCACATTATGACAAAAGCCCTTCCTTCGAAGTATTTTGGATGGATAAATTCCATCTCTCCCCCCTTTCCCCTACTCTAACGTCTTATATATATGTTTGTATCGCCATATGGGTAACCTGGTGGTCTAGGGGTAAGGTGTCAGACTTCTATGCTGGCGGCCGGGGTTCAATCCTCGGTCCCGGCACGGATTTATCTGATTACCAAACCCTTCCTCCACCTCTGACAAGACATCTTGTGAATGTGAGGAATGCCAGGCCTCCACCGTGGTTCGGATTCCACGTTAAACTGTAGGTCCTCCATTTCATCTCACAATCACCCTACCATTACACATTAGCGTAAGTGCGTATAACCCGAACGGGTAGTAAGACGCGGTGCTAATAATAATAATAATAA
>CABFVX010000275.1:163099-231404 GCA_902151425.1 Timema shepardi | reverse complement strand
TCATACTCGCTATCTCCCTCATACTCGCTATCTCCCTCATACTCGCTATCTCCCTCATACTCGCTATCTCCCTCATACTCGCTATCACCATCACCTCATATCACCAGGACATGTAAATATTTTTTCATCAAATGTAGGTGACGAGTAAAAAGTTTAAATTTAAAATATTTAAAAACTTTTTTTGTAACGTAAAACTATAAAAAAAATCCCACATCTTAAAATGTGACCCTAATCACAGCATGATTTTATTTTGATAAAGGCAGGCTATATCTAGGTTTATAACCTTTTACTTTAATCTCAAGTACAAATTTTCGCGTAAAGCGTAGTTGAATTTTTATTTGTTTTAACTTTAAACTTTTTTTTTAACTGGTCAGTCAGAAACCTGCTGATGATTTTTGCCTACAATTTATGCCCCTGAGGTAAACCAAAAAATAAATCACTACAAAATATATAGTTTAAATCAGACAAACAAATTTTTATCGTTGCTTAAAATTAAAATTGTATTTAAAAAAAAGTATATTTATTAGCAGTATCATCTATGGAACACCCAGCATTAAATTGGTCATGGTGGAGGAAGTATAAATGTTTATTCCTACCAAGCAAGGCCGAGAATTCTATTAGTTAATTACCAGTGGTTCATCAGACCTGATGTGTGGTATGTCACTAATTAGTACGCATCAGTTTCTTGATTTACAAATAGATATACGCTTTTATGGGTAGTTAAATAATTGAAAGTACATTGTTAATTCTAGATGGACCTCCTCTCTCCATTGGTTCCGGAGATACATATGGGGGGTGGTGTGGGGGATAGGGGTGTTTGAAGTTTAGCGTCTGTGGATACCCTCACACTCAAAAGGGCAACTCCCTAGCCTCAGCGGTTCCGGAGATACATATGGGGGGTGGTGTGGGGGATAGGGGTGTTTGAAGTTTAGCGTCTGTGGATACCCTCACACTCAAAAGGGCAACTCCCTAGCCTCAGCGGTACCGGAGATACATATGGGGTTGCTGGGGGGAGGGGGGGAGGTTGATACTTTGTGTAAAGCGGTATAAATAACTTTAATTAGCCTATATATTAACCGAAAGTATGAGTTATGTTCTTGCGAAATTTCAGCTCGATCGGTAATGTGGTTTCTGAGTGAAAGGGTAAAACAGATTTGTAGCGCACGACACAAATCTCCGCGTGATCACCACACTAAGGATATATTCCTTTCAAATCCCTCGTACCAGTAGCGTGATTAATACATAAGCAGTATAAAACTGAACTGGTAGTAAGACGTGGCGCTAAAATAACAATGTCCTTGATCCAGGTGACTCCCAGCACGGGCAGCCCCCAGAATCCGGTGCTCAACCCGAACGCCGACGTGTTCGAGTGTAAGCAAGCAGGCTCCGAGACGGATGTCTCTATTACCTGGGACTACCCTGACGTACATTTGACCTCTTTGGAAGGTGAGTGTTTGTGCCGTACTTTATACACTAGAATTACAAACACATCTGAGGCTAATGAGTCACACTTATAAATACTAGTTGAAGTTTTAGACAATGTGAACCCTGACCAGGAGAGATATATAGAATCGTGTGTGTGTGTACTTCTTTTAGCCGCTCTGGTGAAACAGAACTTTGCCCAGGGTGCACCTATGGAGGTTGTCTACACTTACCCGCAATGAAATAATAGTGATTATAAAGATGTGGAGCTATTAATGATCTTAAGCCTAATTAACCAAACATTGATTACATTTGGGGATAATTCCTTTTTCGTGAACATTACCCATGGTATCAGCTGGGAATTGATCCCGGAACCTCCAGGTTTGTAGCAAGGTGCACTAACCACTATACTACGAGGACGGTTATTACAATCACTGTATAGAATCGATGCAAACCTATCTTATATGGGTGTGACCTTAATGTGGTATAATTTACAATGCTTCCTGCTATGTTAGGGAGAATGGTGTTCGAGCTATCATTGGCAGTTTTAACTCAAACGCCAGCACCTTCGACTAGAGGAATTGATTCTCACCGGGTAGAGTATTTTCATACCCTGATTTCCCATCTTTTCTTCAGAAGAATTAAGATCTACAAGCTTATTTATTAAAAAGTTTAATTCGATTTTGAATGGGCATGATTCTGTGCCTATCAATCAAGTTTTAACTGGCAGACACCAAATGAAAGAGGAAATCTCCTACTCCCTACTATTTATATTACCGGGGGATAGTAGAAAAAATAATCCTCAAATCTAAACATTACAACCCTAACTTAAACTGGACGTGGTAGGAAAATGAGCTGAAGGGAAACGCCACAAATCTTAACCATACTCTAAACGTTTCAATGCGATATGGTACGAAAACGGTTAGGATTACAAAGAAAACTATTAGAACATGTGTTGTAGACGATTCTCTCCTATTTGTTTTACTTTAACACACAATTTAATATAAAGAACGGCTTACTAAATAATTTAAAAAAAATAGGGTGTCATTTTTTTCAAGATGTTGAATGTAAAATAACTTTTTTAAAGTAGAACTGTATCCCATTTTATTCACCTAAAAAAAACCTATACCGATATGTTGAATTTCACTTTAGTATCAAAAAAGTTAAAGATGTTTATGATTAACGACTCCACTATCATGGCCAGATTACTTTAGGCTAAGTTTGTGCTTTGTTCCTCGAGCTGAAGCCCCGGGAAGCCACCCCTGCAGACAAGCCCTCGATGAGGCCATGTGCGTCAGCAAAGAACCTTTGCCGATCAAACTGAAGTGGTCTAGATGTTTCAAACCCGATAATTTAAGGGGGAAGATCTGTATCAACCCACAGGAGCATTCGAGGACACTCGCCGAATCCAACATAGTGGCACAGGTTAATCACCAGGCGCTAGAAGAGAATGTAGAGGATTTTGAGACAAAGGGGGGACTCTGATACCGGAGAGTAAGGCCATGGAAGAGAGTCATGGCCATTCTGGGAAGTTCCCAAGTGTTCTATGCTCCTGGAGTCAAAGGAACAAAACTAGAAACTGAAGCCAAGGTTCAATACCATGAAGCTGTGAGGCAACCATATCTGACGGTTATAATGTTTGCGCCAATATTCACGAAAGGACAGGAAAGGGTGTGTTTACCCATAAGTGTACCACTCCTAGCGGCAAGCAAAGGAACTGGCAGGGCTTATATTCACCCTGAATAGGATGTTGTCGACTAAGGTGCAGAAATAAAACTCCATATAACACGAAGAAATTGATATTTTTAGAACAGGCCGCTGTTTACTTCACAAAGTTTCTTGTGGATGACCTCAACAAGAAAGGGAACCCATGGTCGGCTACTATCTCAAACCTTGAAGAAGCGACACCTACTGGTTTGGGCATCAATCTCCCATAATATCTACCAGGAGATGTTTGTCTCAAGGGGCTGTTTGATAAACCAACTGAACGAGTGTCTCGTTTACCTTAGGTCCCTTTCGACATTATATTGTTTGTCTTTCATGAGTTTTTTTCCCCCTGAACTATTGTTCCTTATGCCCAATATAATTTGGCGTCATCTTTAAGGAACTTTTGCATTTTACTTATTATTGGCTTGACTAAGTGGCGGGGAAAGGGCTAAACTTTTCCTTCTGAGCCTGGACACTGCTGCCATCTGTGCGGACTTGCGCGAATTTTAATAGAGGTCGTGGAAGCTTAACAACCATTTGCTGAATTCCTACCCCAGCACACCTCCCGACTTTTTGCACAGCTCTCTCAGCCGAGAGAGAAGAGTGGTAAAGGCGACCGAGTGTGTCCATCCATCGGTTCCTTTCACACCGGATACTTACTTTCTGTTGGGTTTTATCGTGTACGGTTGTTTAGATTTCGTTTGTCATTACAAAGTGTTTTATTGTTGGTGATCGTGCTTAAAAATGTGTCCATATAACCATGGTGTGAGTCTGTGGCAATTTATTTTAGACGCGCGAAATTGGTGAATGTCTTTGTTACCAATTGGGAAATGTTGGACCCACGTGTGAGTGTGTGTGTGTCTGTGCAACGGCCAACCGCGTGGAGAATTAGCGCAAATTTACGCATACAAGAAAAGGCTTCAACAGGAGCACAGGATCAACTCAGAGTTGATCACCAGGACATCGCCCTGGTACCGTCAGGAATCAGACACATCGAGAAGGAAACCCCCGTTCTTCCTATTTTAACTGACAACCGAACTTGCGGTGAGTTGGACGTATTTTGACCAAGAGCATAATTTACAATATACACACGAGAAGATATCTTGATTATTTTAATCATATCTCGTGTTCCAGTGTTCCTCGTACACTCAAAGTAGCCCAATATAAGGCCCTTGTTGTGTTTCGTCATTAGAGTAGACCGGGCTTTGAGAATTCTACAGTCATAATTATAATTGTGTAGTTGATGTGACAGTCACGTGTTTATCTACATTATTTTTATTGCTAAGGCTAAGCACAGTGGAACTTTTCTTTAAAAAAAAGAAACCCTACTGGTAGAGGCCCATATTTGCCGATAGGTATAAAAGCATAGCTTAAGTATCCAATGGCCATGTTTTGGTCGAAATAGGACAATATTGGTGACAACCGCCAGCTAAATCCCACCCCCTCCCCGGCTTTCCTCCGTATTCAACGATGATCAAGTTCGGGGGGTGTTTATTCACTAGCTGTGGCCCCGAAATATCTGAGTCAGCTAGCCTAATCAGCTCCATCCTCTTAGGGGTCCCGATGAAAGGATATTTCGCCTTACGCAAGTGAAGTTATCAGAGGACAAACTGAAGGTATTTTAGAATAAGTCAGAGAAGAAGGATTTTAGATGTCAACAATAAACATTATTAATTATTGGTGGAGGGATATTAATAGAGGAGTGGTAAAAACTTTCAATTCATTTTACAGAAAAACACATTACGTTGACCACAGACGATTCTTCCCTGAATTTTCCTAAAATTGTATTGGGATTATCTGGGATTTAGCACTGTCAGGACTTAGGTTTAACGGAGTTTAACAGAACCGGTCAAAGCTAGCATTCTTTGGATCGAAATGAATAGAGGATATAAGTTAATAGCTAAAACTATCACATTAAATCTTCTTTCTTGTTATTTTATTCCCATCTCCTCCATACTCATAATAAATAAGGTATTAAAAGTTTTTTAATTCAAGGGATTATTATAGGCCTCCACCGTGGTTCGGATCCCACGTTAAACTTAAGGTCCTCCATTTCATCTCACAATCACCCTATCAGTACACATTAGCATAAGTGCGTATAAACCGAATGGGTAGTAAGACGTGGTGCTAATAATAATAATTAACATCTATACAATAATACATTGGTTTTCTCAGATACAGAACAAATAAGGAGAAGGGAATAAAGACCAAGAAAGAAGATTTAATTTTATCATTTGTTACTCCTTACCAAATAAATATGAACATTATTAAAAATAAAATATATATGACTGCCAAAATTATCATCATTAAACAGAAATTCAATTTCTCCCGATTTTACATGATTTTAATTGGCACTGTTTACCATTATATTGTACTCACTCATAAATGCTTTGAAATGATAACTATTCTCTTCTCACCCACTTAAGCCAATTCCACGTACAAATTATACACCAGACCCACAGCCTCCAGGTTAAAATGGCTGCGCTCATTGGGAGAGCTTGAATCCTTACACAAGAGTCCCGAGTGACAAGCTCGCTATCAATCGGGCATTTTTTTTAAATAAAACAGTTTACTTAAATGATGGTGATGAGACGAGACAAAAATTGCTTTCTAGTATCAATAAAACGGCTTTCACAAAGCTAGGTTCATGTATCGGCCCCAGTCCCCCGCTCCAAACGAGCCTACTCATGAAACTGTTATCACTGAAAACTGAAACCATCACTCACCAGTGTCCAAAGGACTCGATTTGGCCCATGTAGTTGTAATGCCCAAAATTTTGAGCCCCTAGGTTGTTTGAAATTCAAGGGTAAGGTGTGTTCTTTTCCCCTTAAGTCTGTTTTCATGCAAAAGACTGCTAGTAAATTTCTCTACATATTTTATCAAAGGATGAGAGTGCAGTTTTGAAGATTACTATTTTTATTTCGGCATTTATCTTTATTAATAATATTATTTGAACTAGTTATTTTTTTAGTTAAACGTATTGAATCCGTTCAGGCAATTTAAAAGTAAATACATTTAAATTTTACCTAAATTTGTTTAATGGGTAAATTGGACCGTTATCAACGGGAAAATTCCAGCATCTATCGATCGCTGTCTCCTTTAAATCCTTCAGAACCGCTGTTTTGCCAGATTATTTCCGTTAAAACAAGTTTAACAATTTACTCATGCATTTTGGGATGCCACTGTCCAGCCAACAAGAAGGCAAAGATTTGAACGCCAACTCTTGTCATTGGGGCATAAAATCGCATGATGTCAGAGCAGTCTCTGACGTAGCTAGGAGAAGTTTTGGATGTGCTCGGAGGGATAGTGTCCGGGGGTTTCCGATCAGATGTATTCAACAAGTAGTAAGACGCGTAACTTACATCTCTCACAAATTATGTTTAATTTGTACTTTTATTTTATAAGCAAGGTGTCATAAATTGAGTGAAACAAAAATAAATTCTCAAGTCATATTCGGAATGAATTAATTGTTCACATCTCTAATTATAAAATGGAGTTACAACCTTATGCGTGGTGAGAGGAATAATTTGATCAGCATGTATGTAAGAGCACACCACGGGGCATGAGCCGCGCGTACTATAACAGGAAACAACATCTCTGCGAGAGAACATAGTAGGGAGTTTCAGAGTGTAGCGAAACTCCCGCAAGGCTGAGTGTCTGTGCCAAGTCCAATTGTTTTTTTTGTTGAGAGAATTTAGAAAAAACTTTATCTAATTTCAATATGAGCCTATAAAAAAATAATATTTGTTTTGCTATGGACCGCGTTAACCAAAACTAAGTTTTTTTTTGATAAAGATAAAATGGTTATCAGCCTATTACATTGCAATTACTTGCTTCACAGATGTCAAAAGTGTAACTTATCTCGACCACCAAACTCACATTCAAAACAAATTTATAAGAGATAATTAACACGTTATCTTAGTAATTATGTTTAGTGCCGTCTGACAGAATAAATGTTAGTATAATAATAAAACTTTGGGGAAAAAAAGAACACATTTGAAGTAAATAATATAATTTGTTTGATTAAATTAACATAAACTGTATACTAACATTTGGTCAACCTTTGGCTTGGTCAATACAAACTACCTACTAAAATAAACTTGTATATTTTCTTTAACATTACTTAATAAAATTTCTAGAAATGATTCAAGGAAATAACTGTTAAAACTATTAGGTTTTACTATTTTAAAATATAAGCCAAATTTGAGTTTTGGATTTCCATTTACTCGCAATTAAGTCTTTGATTGTTGGCAAGATCCCTTATTTTATAGTTAAATAATATATATTATAATTAAATTTAGCAACACACTATCGCAAATGATTTCCTATTTTATCTTGTGAAACGCTGTATTAACATGTTTTAAAGACTACTATGGATCAAGAAAGGAGTAAGGTTAAATATTAAAATACAATCTTGTTTTAACAATTTTTTGACACACTTGATGTATTCGAACATCCGTATCATTGGATCGAATACATCCTTTCTTATTGCGTCTTTATCAAAATAAGTTGTCAAAACATCGAACACACATATTACCACTGAAACTTTCACTTCACTGAAAGTAATCAACTTATTTCAGAATACGAAATAGTCCATGGAATGAAATGCACCTTTTGCGATTGCACAGACACCGAATAGAAATTGACACCTATCAGATTTATTACGTCATTTTGAAAGAAAAGATTTTTTTGATAAAATACACAAATACATAAGTTCATTAGACCAACAATGACTAAAACTAGGGGTCTAATGAGGTGGACTGACTCAAGATATGAATGACTGGCGTATCCTTCTAAGTGCAGCAATGATTTCTAAAGTTCCTAATGCCTCAAAGTAAGGTTAGTATAAAATACTTATTACTCCTAGACTACTCAAGCTTAAGGTCTTTTTTGTACCATTTGCGACCAACTTATCTTTGGTCTGGTCCATCGTTATTCAAATATAATTGATGTGTGGACTAAATACTAACAATATTCATGTAAAATGTCAATCATTTAAATCCATAGTCCTATAAGTGAGCTTTGGACCATGTAATTAATTATCAAATAATAATAAAAAATATATACAAGACTAATAAAATTAAAACCTTGTTTTCACAAATAAACCAATTAATATAAATGAAAATGATATATTTATATTAGTTCTTTACATTCATCTTTCTTTGAAGGCCAACATTAATTATTAAACAAAATCCCTAATATAAAATAGTTATATTACTCTTTTAAGTACTTTACTGTATTGCTTGAGAAAAACTTATGTCACCGCAGTTGTATCTAGTATAAGACCACGCCAAAGTGCGCACCATTCCATTGGTGAGACATAAAATCAATACTTGTAATAATAAGCCTGCAAAGAGTAGCAACTTTATAAGTTTATTTAATATCTTGATACAAAATGGTATCTATTGATTTAAATACTTTCTAATTTCCAATTTCATTTGCAATGATTTCGAATATCGCTTTTCATTTCTTTTTTCGAAATGCTTACAAAAATTCTTAACAGATGGCAGTTAACTATCTGTCGCAACCCCATGATGCAACGGTTCTTTGGCATGTGTCTCCAGAGTCGGCCATTTTGCAGGTTTCCGTAAGAAATTGTGAGGAGCTCTCTTCACAACGGTAAGATTATTTGTTTTTATGTCTCGTTTTATTAGTTTGTTTCATATTGTTGTGAAGATTGTGCATGTAGTAATTAATCCGCTTAAATAATTCATTTTGTCGTTGCGTATGAAATTTAATAATGCGGTATGTGTAGTATTGGTTTTTCTCATCGAAGGTTTCTATTAGAAGCCTAAATGATAAGGCACATGGTTTCCGGGTTTGCAACAAGAATAATTTATTAAGTTAATAATTGTAGACACTAGTTATGTGAATGTAAAACTGCTAGTCGTAAATCAAATAATTATAACATTACTTCTATTCAATCTATATTGACATCCATTTATGTTGGGGAATATTCGTTTAATGGCCTATTCTGTTGAACTTGGAAAGTTACGTTTATCGTGTTTTTAATTATGATTTTATAATTGTTATTAAAGATTTATGTAACCAATAATCTGACTATTACATTGTGTTGACTTATTGCTAGCGCTTTATAAATGTTTTATAACTTGACAATTTCTCCAAGTTGTAAAGGTAGCACAAACCAGATAGGCCTATAATTGGTGTACCAGTCCATAATGGATTATTTTATCATAGGGGGAGTGTTTACAATTAGCGTTCTCTTTTAACTTTGTTATAATTTAATAACATGGTTTAATGTGTCATCACATTTGTTTTCCTACTTAGGGTTAAATTTATATCTTAATAATATCAAGTCCAGTTTAATGGCTATATTTTTAAATTGGTGCTAGTTAGTAAATTAACAATGTGAATTTGTGATGTACTAAAGCAAAGGGGATGAAATTCTTTAATTTTTTCACTGTCATGGAAAATTTAGTATTTTTTACAACTGAAAACACACTGTTATTTCCAATGATAACATTAATATTGAATATTGTAAAATAATTTTATGTAAGTTGATCTGAAAAATTAAAAAAGTTTCAACATCACACCAAGAGTATTTTAATATGCATTAGGCTAGTTAACATTTTTATTATAAACTAACCCCTGAACAAAACCTAACTTATTAGGCGTCAACAACTTTTCAATACCTAATTTGGGATCTTGGAATATCTTTGACTAAAATACCATCTTAAGTTTTAAACTATCTGTGATTATTCTACAATATTTATTAATATTGTTATTGGAAATTTGCCTTGTGTGAGTTAATGGTAAAAAGTCTTTTATTTCTTAAAACCTAATATGATATAAATTAATTTAAAATATATACTATGTTCACACTTTTTTTTAAAAATAAGGAAACATTTTTTTCCTAACTTATTATATGGTACCAATAAAAAGTCGGCCATTGAGGCACATGGGTTACTAAAACTGTTTAATTCATAATTTAGTAAATATCTCAACTCACCTATTTAACAAATTATTAAATTAACAAATCAAACTTGCTCAGCTTTAATTAACCCTATTAAATAAACCTGGTAACTAGGGCTTTGGAGTTGGTACGCCAAGCCTTCGACTCTATTTTTCTATTGTCCAACTCCTTCCAAAATAGCTAATATATAGGCCTATTAATTATTAACAAATTGACTGAAATAAAATGCTCTAATAAAGATTACTTCGTGGGAAGTTTCTTTGACACTGTGAATGTATATTTAAATACATTTATCAATTCAAATTACAAATAATTGTCTAAGAAAATTTAAAGTAAAAAAAAAAAATATAATATAAGTTTAAGTTTTGAAGTATTGAGTCGATACATTTTTACCTAATCCGACATCACCTAAAATTGCTTCCGATTCTGACTCCGCAATCCTGTAACTGTACGACAAAAACTTGAAATAATATTTAGAGAAAGTTGCCAATTTAAAAAAAAAACATCTTAATCTTAACAATTAGATTTTAAAAATCGACAGCTTACCTAGTATTACAAGTCTTAGAATTCAGTTATAATAAAATTTTGGAGACATTTAGAAACTAGTTATTTCCATGCTAAGCTGTCTTGTGTGTATTCAGGTTGACATTAACTATTTATTTAAATAACCAATCAAAATATTTTGTCTTTTTTTAGTAGCTTCTAAAAAAGAAAGCATATATAAATGTTGTCCCAAATTAAATACTCCCGCCCAAGGTTTATTTTCAAGAAGCAAGTAGTCCCTGTAGGGTATATTTCTTCAAAACATGTACCTGGTCTGGAAGTAAGAATAGCCTAAAGGCTCTACCAGGATCTGACAACAATAGACAAAGCTCTTGGACACAATGGATGACTGTTGACATTTAGGGACCAGGCCAGGTGCTTATAAACAGATGGAAACATGGACACACAAGTTGTCCTGCTCTGTCCATGATAGTAGTCTTAGTTTGAAAAGTTGTATATTCAATGGAGCACAATAAAAAATGTGTGGTTGTAATTAAAATTCTGTATAAAAACTTATTGCAGATAGTTGATTATTTTACTAAGAGGGATTTGTGATTTGTATGCTTGATAGAAAGGTAAAAAAAAAATCTCAAGCTGTTAAATTACGAGATGCTATATGGTTATTTGATTATTTCAGAAACTTAATCTAAACATTTCCCCCCTTCATTCTAGGATTACACAAAAAAAAAGGATGTCAAAAGGAAACAAACTTATATCAAATGTCACCTGTCCTAAAAATACACGTATTAGTAATTATTTGACTAGGTCTACTGGAAGGAAGGTTTACCAATAGCCTGTAGATTCTTTAGAATTATATTATATGTTATATTATGTCATTCGTACATTCAGTCCAGTGTTAAATTGCTAGTCTGAGTTCATCATAAAGCTATATAACAAATTTCACCTGAAAAATATAAAAATAATTAATCTCTTTTAAGGATTCAAAGGGAGTCCTATCCCTAGATAAGATAGAAAAAATTCTAAAGGATGTTATCACACCTTTCCTTTAATATTCATGTAGGCCTACAAAAGTAATACTACATTATTAAAATAAAGTTATTATATTTACACTCGCCTCGGTGGCGTAGTTGGCTAACATGCTTGTCGTGTTGAGCTTGTCTGCTGAGGACGGGGAGAATGAGGTTCAAATCTCGGTCGGGTGAACTGAGGGTGGTTTTCCCTAAATTGTTTTCCACTCTCCCTCCACGCAAATGTGGGTTCACTTCCTCTAATTCAACCTTCCCAATTCCTAATCCATTAGAGTAATTAGTACTTAAAGCGTATAACCTGAACGGGTAGTAAGACGTGGTGCTAAATACTATTGTATTTACATTTTATCTAGGTTAACCTTTTACAGTTTACTTGGGGCATAATTAAGATATTGATAACATTTGACCTCATTATGATTTTTGACTTATGTACCCCCAAATTCAAAGAAGTATTTTTTCCAACTATCTCGGTCTGCCTCTACCTACTCGGGCTGCAGCCGAAACAAAACTGGAAATTGTATTATTATATTACAATACTTTTAGAAGAAAGATTTGAATTCTAGCCCTAAAATTGAGGGTAACTTTGCTTACTGTTTGATATTTGAAATTTTTAAATATAGTGTAATTGAAAATTATTATAAATTTTTTTCAAAACCAAGATTTCTGTGTAGTGTAGATGATAAATAGCCTACCTACACTGTTACTTAGTTTTTGGATAAAAAAATACATTTGTTTGAAAATGTCTTTAAACCTATAGTTCAAAATAAATATCTGGTGATGTTTAATGACATTAATGTTAATGACACAGTATTGTATATTTGTTTTTTAAGGAAATATTAATTTAAAGGGGCTCTGATAAGTACTGATTTTTGAGAATGTTGTTAAAACACTACATAGCTGTTAACCACGTTAATGATTTTACGGTAGCTTTGATCATATTTTAATGTTTTATACAAACTTAGTACTATCTAAGGTGTGCACTAGCTCTTAATTATGTTTGCTGTCTTGATGGCTCAGAAAATATTTTTAATACTTTCTGTTGAAAGGGTAAGCAATATATTTTTTTAAATCTTCGTTACCCGCCTCGGTGGCGTAGTTGGCTAACGCGCTAGTCGTGTTGAATGCTCGGCTGCTGAGGACGGGGAGATCGAGGTTCGAATCTCGGTCGGGTGAACTGGGGGTGGTTTTTCCTAAATGGTTTTCCACTCTGTCTCCACGCAAATGCGGGTTCACTACCTCTAATTCAACCTTCCCAAGTCCTAATACATTAGAGTAATTAGTATTTAAAGCGTATAACCCGAACGGGTAGTAAGACGCGGTGTTAAATATTATTATTATTAAATCTTGGTTAGAAAAAATAAATAGAAATAAGCAGGGCTTGTGTGGTTATAATTGAAGTTGGTAAAAATATAGACTCTGGCTTCAACATTAAGACTTTTAAAGGAATATTATAATCTACAATATTATACTTTTTTTTATTCTCTAGGACCAATGTGTGTAGTTTTTACTGTCAAAATTATTCATATATAAATGTATAGTGTCAAAGGAGTTTCACATGAAGTCATTCTTTAGTTGGCGAATTTTGCAGTAAATTTTTTATTACTAATTAATATACTAAAGCAATTTATGCAGGAGTCTGTCGGGTAGTAGAAAAAATGGAGTTGAAGGCTAAGCATACAGACTCCACAACTCTGGCCATATTTAGAACTTAATTTGGCATGTTATGGATTTGTACTTTTTTTTACCTTTATGGGGTGTCAGTTATGAAATATAATAATAAACTACAGTAACCCCATGGCTTCTTTGGTGCTGACTGACGGCTCACAGCTTGACTTCAGACAGCTTTAAAATGTTACCAGACCAAATTACGTATCCCTACGCCAAACCAGATGATCTGCAAAAACATGTGTTTAGCAGCTGTCACTTTTGAGGGTCACCATTTAGGTATACACTAATCATTTAATCACTTTTGTTTTAAATTTGCACTTTTGTATGTCCTTTTCAAAACTGAAATATATTACAAATGATGTTAAAATTTTCTGTATTATTTATTCAACCCTTAGATCAGTAACTTCAAAATATAATTTTAATCTCAGATAAAAAAAAAACGAAGCAATTCTTTTAATGGCTACTGTTACTTATGAAAGGTCAAGTGATTCTTTCATGTAACAAAGTGAGTGAACTGGGCCTATATAAAATAAAATGTTTATGTTTCGTGCCTTAACCCCTTTACAGCATTAATCGGATACATCCGATCTCGGTATTATAGCCATTGACTGCGAAAATCGACCTTACCCCACGACATGTAAACTTTATCTACCTTTGCCGCGACAGTCGGCAATAGCCACAAGTGTGTTAGAACGCTGAGTTGTTCATACTAGCATGCTTGTGTGCCTCTGACATCTGGTGTTAGTTTTGAGAACTCAATTACCAGCTGCTAAATAACAATAGTAGCTCTTGTTTACTTCCACATTTCACTACTTTTAGCTCACGTGCAATATTTATGTGGCAGAAAACATTGTTGGGGTATTTATTAGTAGTGTAGTATTTATTTGTTATATTTACCCAGTTATTCTACTGTGTTAGTAACATATAATTCATGATTGATGAATATGTGCCATGTGAAGGGTAGTAAATATAATATTTGGTCAGCATGGAAATTGGAAAATTCAATAATTCAGTGAGTTTTAAAATTTATTTTATTTCTTCTAATTGATATTTTATTTTTGTTCTTTACCTGAATCCTATTTTGAAACAGTGCCTAACACAGATATATGATCTTATTGACTACACTGAGGAAAACAAAATTGTTCAGTTTGTGTTAATTTAACTTAACCTAAATCAAACTTTTTCTTTTTATTACATAAGGCATAGATTAGGCCTGTCAAATCCTCATTTAGCGATTGGTTTGACACCTGTGGGTTACTAGTAAGATAACAAATAGTTCTGATAACAGAATAACAATGCAGTTTGGTAAAATGTGACATAAATAATATGACATATACAATTATATATATTATTATGCGATTTATAGACATGGTGCTAAATTTAATACTTACAATGTATTACTAGTTGAAAATCACATTATATGATCATGATCATGCAAATTTTCAGATTTTGAATTTTTGACTTAGAATTAGCATTTCTGAAGGTAAGAAGTAAAAATTAAATACACAGCAAAAGGGCTAATGCAAGCAAAGAATATATCTATAAGCACCAA
Source organism: Timema shepardi (assembly GCA_902151425.1). NCBI lineage: Eukaryota > Metazoa > Arthropoda > Insecta > Phasmatodea > Timematidae > Timema > Timema shepardi. The sequence goes on along the minus strand of CABFVX010000275.1, from coordinate 216,589 downwards.
ATACACTAAATGAAAATTGGAAGCAATTCAAGTCGGCCGAATGAGAGTGCAAATGGGGACGTAACTCGTTACTGCCTCAGCACATTCAACGAAAAGAAGGGGGTAATATGTGACCGAGCCAACTTGTCTGTGCGCACACGTGTCCCCTAGTGGTAGCAGCCATTCAATCATTTGTGTCACTCATGGCTGTTTTTTTTATCTTTTTCTGCTGTCCTGATTGTCAATGTGGAGGGGGAAAGTGAAAGTGCACTGCTATTAATTACAGAATATGAAAGAAACGAGCTACTTTTGGAGTTCAAACAACCAAAATACCTTAACAATATCAAAACGGGAGATATTTACGATAAAATATCTTTACTTACAAACTCAAAAATAAGATGGAGAGTTTAAAAGGTGTTTCATAGGGAAAGTTCAACAGACATTGACTCTAGTAAGGCTTATGATCTGTTTCTGTAAATATCCATCACCCATCTTCGCTAATAAAACTAATGCTGCACTTCTTACTAGTGTATCATTGGATTTTATACGGCACAATATACTAAAACGAATAAATTAAAAAAGTAATGTCAGTAAGTAATTCCATCAGCAACAATCTTGCCTCAACAAATAAATGGCAGTGGGTCAGGTCAACCATGTTCTCTACCTTTATTAATTTGTCTTGATTAGCTTTATGTATTTTATTAAAAAAATAGGCCTTCCTTTGTAATGTTGAAGTGGAGCCACACTATGACTCATGGCTGACAGATTTTGTTATTGGGTTATTTGCAACACTGGTAGACCTTAGACTTGACTTTGTAAGACTTGTGAGGGTTGAAGATAACCAGCAAACACCTCCAAGATGCACATAAAATATACTTGGATTTAAAAGTGTCGTTTAAACCGGTTCATTAAAGAATCTGATCTATGCCATAAATTAAAAAAAAAAATTTTTTTTATTCAAATCAGATTTTTCAAAATAACTTTTTATAGGATTTATCAATTCATTATAAGTTACACTGCCTTGAATACATTTAATGGCTGTGAAAAGAATAATATTTTCTATATCTTTCGGCTCTTTTGCCGTACCGTAAACTTGGGTGAGATTGATCACCTGCACAATTTTACTTTTGTCGGCACCTTTGACATTTTAAGAGCTACCAAAATTAGAATTATAAATATTTCATTAAATACATACCTAATTACACCATTCTTTTCAGGATATTCAAGAAAAAAGTGAATACAGCTCAAAAAACAACACCCTCACTAACTTTCTCCTCACTTTTCTATCTTTGCATAGTCCGTTCAACAACATCTGTACTCTTTAAAACTCTTAATGTTTCTCTTTTTCACACATTCATATACAACATCTTACATGGCCTACCTCTTCCTTTTGATCCACACACTCTACCTTCATATATTTGCTTCGTCACTCGGCCCACACTCATCCTCTCAACATGCCCAAATCTACCTAAGACACTTCTATCACTTTGACTATTGTATTCCCTTTCAAACCACACTCCTTCAGCACCCATTCATTACTGATTCCATCCATACAAGATTTCCACACACATTTCTTAGATGTCTCATTCTAACTACATTCAACTTGCTATTGAGTTTCTCCTGACAAACCTATCCTTCACACAATGTTGAATGTTAACTCACTTTTATACGCTGCCATCATTGTCTCTTTCGATACTTCATTCTTTGCAATAGTCCGCATACATTACACTCTCCAAGATGCAGTCAATCGTCTGGAAGTGCGGGTGATCAATCACCCTAGTTTACAGTATGTTCGCAACAAACATGCCGGAAGTCTTGTTTTTTCAGGAACAGCACGCATTAAGAGAAGGATTCATAAAAAAAAAATCAGATATTAGATTTTGTAATAACTTTTTCATCTGGGCACACACACTGTTTCAAAATGAACAGATATAAGATGGTATTTTATCGTGTTTTACAGGTAAAAAAACCATTTTAATCACAACTGGAGTAATATTACAATATTAGTTGACTCTTTAAAATGTTTGTAAAATAATAAAGGTTATGTATTCCTAATATTTTTGCCCCACACGGTACAACTAACGGTGATTCAAACATTAGTCTTGCTGTCATTGACAGCCCTTCAACGACAGATTCTGAACCAGTCCTGATATATTGCTTTTCCTTAAAAATTGTTAGTAAAAATCAGAACATGGCAAGTTTGAGCCCTTATAGCTTGTGATTTTTAGATCATTGCAATAAATTATTTGCTTATCTACGGCCTTAAGCCTAAAAGTTTTAAAGCTTCAATCAAGTGCATGATAATGATATAGTTCACTTTACATACTTACTTAGCCCTTTTGCTGCATATTTAATTTTTACTTCTTACCTTGAGAAATGCTAATTAAAAGTCAAAAATTCAAAATCTGAAAATTATCATGATAATGATCAAATAATGTGATTTTCAACTAGTAAGCATTTTAATTATGAAATTTAGCACCACGTCTATAAATAACATAGTAATATATATTTTATATTGATACAATTTTATATATGTTACATATGATTTGTCACATTTTACCTGAATGCATTGTTATTCTGCTATCAGAACCATTTATCTTACTAGCAACCCACAGGTGTCAAACCAATCGCTAAATGAGGATTTGACAGGCCTAATCTATGCCTTATGTAATAAAAAGAAAACATTTGAAATTTAGGTTAAGTTAAATCAAAACAAACTGAACCATTTTGTTTTCCTCAGTGTAGTCTATAAGATCATATATTTGTGTTAGGCACGGTTTCAAAATAGGATTCAGGTAAAGAACAAAAATATATCAATTAGAAGAAATAAAATAAATTTTAAAACTTGCTGAATTATTGAATTTTCCAATTTCCATGCTGACCAAATATTATATTTACTACCCTTCACATGGCACATATTCATCAATCATGAATTATATGTTACTAACACAGTAGAATAACTGGGTAAATATAACAAATAAAAACTACACTACTAATAAATACCCCAACAATGTTTTCTGCCACATAATTATTGCACATGAGCTACAAGTAGTGAAATGTGGAAGTAAACAAGCGCTACTATTGTTATTTAGCAGCTAGTAATTGAGTTCTAAAAACTAACACCAGATGTCAGAGGCGCACAAGCATGCTAGTATGAAAAACTCCCACTTCGTGGGGTAGTCAATTTTCGCAGTCAATGGCTATAATGCCGAGATCGCATATATTTGACTAACACAGCCAAGGTTTAATGGCACTAGAAACTCTAAAGTTAATTTTTGTACTTACAAAGTGCACCACCAAGCCCTATCCTGTGCTAGAACTCTATCCAGTCCACATCATTACATCCTCTTTCTTTCAAGTCCATTCTAATAAGTTCTTCTCAATGGTCTTTACACCTTAAACATGGTTCTAGATTTTTCTATTCTTAACTTGTATACAACTTAATTCAATTGACTGGACATTAGTTAGATGTTGGAAAAAAAAAATCATGTCCAGTACCTTAACTCGGTCAGTGCCGTGCCCTGTTTACTGATCCAAGGGTCCCAAACAAGTGGAATCTGGGTTTCCTCTTTCACAGTGATGAGCTAACGGTCGAGGGCTCTGTTATTCAAGTTAAGGCGATAGATATTCAAGAATGTGCCAATTGGGCATTTGTCTGCGAAATGTATCCGGTTGCATATTAGTGATCATACAAAGCATATGTATGCACACATTGCTTGAGACTATCGAAAACAGAAGGTATTTTTAACGTTCTTTTGTTAGAATTGCTTGGTGAATATGTCAAACTTTTGACTCGATACATGATATTTTGCAACTTGCTGTATTTTTTTATGAACCAACGTACAATGGGGCCTGACTCATCTTATTATACACGGTGTATAAATAATAGAGTATCATATTTGAGATTATGATAGGTAATTAGGCATTGTTTGTTATAATCTAGCAAGTGAAGTTGGTGTACTTAATTTATACTCTCCAGAGATTGTTCCACAAAAATGTTTTAATGGAAAAAAATATATCTGTGCAATATTTGGTAACACATATTTCTCTAATGAAAACGAACAAACACGGTGATAATGGCTTACAGAAACTCATTTGTCCTCATTTACTTTAGCTAAGTATTCCCTGAGCACAGATTGCCCATATGATTGGCACAATACTGGTGTCTACAAATAAAACAATAAATTTGTTTGAATAAAATATAAATGTAAGAAAAGGTTTTGCAATAGCTCTTCTTATTGGCAAAAATTGTATCGTATATTGTGTGGCTTTGTTCTTTATATTTGATTGCTTCTATATGAAATTTTGGGTGACCTGGTGGTCTAGGGGTAAGCTGTCGACTTCTTTGCTGGGGATTCGGGGTCGATCCTGGGTCCCGACACTGATTTATCCGATTGCCAAATCCTTCCTTCACCTCCTACGAGATGTGTATTAATCACAACTTGTGAATGTATGGAATACCAGGCCTCCACCGTGGTTCGGATTCCACGTTAAACTGTAGGTCCTCCATTTCATCTTGCAACCACCCTACTATTACACACTAGCTTATGTATAACATGAATGAATAGTAAGACGCGATGCTAATAATAATAAATGAAATTTTGACTAAGGGCTGATACATTAAAGCCCATTTGAATGATACCACTTATCTCCCCTTTTTTTAAACAATAAACTGTGGAGAACTGTCATCTTATAGTCTCGTCCTTAAGAGTCGGGCAAATGTAAGCACACTACCGATCCAGCAAACTGTATTGTTCAGATTGCTGCTATAGGAATATTGCATTTTTATGTATTTTTTAATTACTTTTGATTATCGGTGATTTGTTTTTTGTTGCAGGATACGTGTACATGAATGGGGACATTGGTAAGCTCCCTTCAGGGGCGGTATATTCTGCCACCCCTGACTCCTTGCCTACTGCGGCTTCAGCAGTCACAGATTACAGGTGAGTGCTTTTAGCAGTCACTTTATAATTAGCACCGCGTCTTTGAACACATTTGGACTGCACCCTAATGTACTAATTATGCTATTGGTTTTAGAAACCATGATGGTTATATTTATAGAAGTTCACCCACATTTGTATGGAGGGAAAGCAGATAAACCACCTTCAGCACCACCCGACTGAGAGTTGAACCTTAGATCTCCTCGTCATTGGCAATCTAGTTGTTTCATTATATCTTCTCGTCTTTCATTCACCTGTAGCACATGACTTGAGTATTTAGTACGGTCCACCGAGGACTGGGCCGGGTAGTTGTGACTAATGTATAATGGTCTTATTACATATCCACCCGTTTCTCAACTTACACTGCAAACTAATTAGATGAACACTCCCCTTTTCCCTGAGAGGTTGACTGGTTACAGTATGGGCATGTGGTATATGCATCAAAGTAAGCTTACTACCTCTTAAGGTTTATTGCGATCCAAATCTGAAACATTTTTTTCCAAAAAAAGCTTTTGTTTAGCATTACACCTTACTACCTGTTAGGATTAAACACTTACTGTTAACATTGGGGGTTTTAGGAATGAGGAAGGCTATGTTTACAGGGATTGTACCTGCATTTGTGTGGAAGGAGAGTGGAAAACAATTTTGGAAAGCCCTGTCTTAGTACACTCATCCTAGATTTGAATTTTGATCTCGGTCATTGGCAGTCTAGTCTACTGTGAGAATAGCGCGTTAGACCAGCCTGCCACACTAGATGGTTCCAGTTAGTTAATCGGTATTTTGATTTTTAATAATACCATCTCACAATGCTCTGAAAACATTTTTGATGGCATTAATAATTGCCTAACAGTTTTAAGGGGGCCGAATGATTTAAGGCATCACTCTTGTGCTTGACCGGCCTGCTCTCGACTCATTAGATTGAGATTTGAGTCTGGGTCCGGTCTACCAAGTGTTTTTTCTAAATGGTTTTCCACACTCCTTCAACGTTAATGCTACCTTTTTCATCCTTACGCCAGTAGAATAACTATCATATATGTATGCCTATGGCCTGAACAGCTAGGAAAATGTGGTAAAAATAGTTACCGCTTAATTTTCTGTAATCTACTGTAACATTTTTTAATTTTTTTTAGCACCACGTCTTACTACCTGTTTGGTTTATACACTAAAGTACTAATTACGCTAATGGATTAGGAATTGGAAGGTTGAATCCAGAGGAAATGAACCCACATTTTCATAGGGGGAGAGTGGAAAACCATTTAGGAAAAACCATCCCTAGTTCACCTGACCGAGATTCGAACCTCGATCACCCCATCCTTGGCAGTCGAGCTCAACACAACTAGCGTGTTAGCTAACTACGCCACCGAGGCGGGCTGTAACACATTATTTATATAAAATGTGAAGGAGATGATTGTCTTAAAATTGTCTTGGTGTTAATGTGTTGGCTGTACTTGTGCACTGGTTTAAATTGGTGAATTGCTGTCAATAATGACAAACAGAAATGATGTATTATTTGAATCTTTGGTCAGAAGTACTTTAGCACTTTTTCATCGGGCTAACACAATACTTCAATCTTGAAATATATTTATATTCTAGTGTGTGCTGAAATATGAAACTAATCGAATGCCTCGGAAAGAATCGGTCATTGTTGTGGAATAAATACTGGGGTTACTCGAATCTAATGCAGTTAATTGAGTTCAAACTCAGAAACTCCACTTATTACTTTGCCATTTGCTTTTGCTCATACACTCCCTCTGACCACTTGTCTCGCTCAGTGTCTGGTTGTTCGACTTTCAACAACTTTTGTCCTTCACCTTGTGTTTGTTTTACCTTGTCTTAAGCTAGGCTTCGTGCACTCTTTAAAGATGGTTGTTCCAAACAAGATCTCTCATACCATTGCTTACTGTACTTGTTTCGGCAGTATCTTGGTGGGTTTGTAATGTGAATTTAACAAACAGACAACAGATTTTTTAGTTTTGATGTTGGGAAAATTGGGATGTGTGCTAGATTAATAAAATACTGAAACTCACAACTTGTACTCCTTAGTAAAATGAACTAATAAGCTCCTATGTTAATTGCTTTCAAAACAATTAAAAATACTTGGTGAAAAAAAAATGTCAAGTGTTGCCCGCTGAGATTTAACTGCTCCCTCCAAATGTTTGTTAAGTTTTCAACTGTCAGATAATCTTATATACAAAACTGTGTATGGCCTTTGGGGTGAATATTAACTGTGCTATCCATGTCTGAACAATTTACTTGACCCTTACTGCCACACACTGTTAAGTAGAAGGGTAATTTATTCTTTGAATTGCAAAGCTAGTGTGCCAGAAGGCCTGAGGTATATAGTTCTCTATAAGTGGCTGTATTTGAGTGGAGGAATGATGTAGATCCAACCGCTGAAAAGGGTTTGATTGGAACATTTGTGACAAATACAGATACGTTTGTGTTTTAGGAGGGGAAGGGGTTCTGGTAGATGTCATTTTATCATATCTACTCATTCCACCCATGACCCATTTAAAATGCACACAATTATCCTTAAATAGACCTATAAAACATTAACAAGGTGCCTACTGGGTCACAAAAAGTCACTAATTGAAAAAAAAAAGTAAAGAAAGTCAATGAAAAGTCACGAATTTTCATGTTTTGGTCATAAAGTCACGAAAATATTTTTGTTTGAATTTCCCGCACATTGTAACATGAAAGTTGCACCACTTACTACCCATGATGCTATGCGCTAGTCGCAAGTTGCCCGATTGTTTTTACCGTAATACCAACGACAAGGTTAATGTTCTTCATCTAGTTCAAGTTTAATGTCGCTTGTCAGTGCATTATGCCTATATAATGTTAATGTTAATGTTCGGCCGTTTACCGAAGAAATTTTGTGGTCAAAAAAGCTCACCACAAAGTCAGTAATTTTTGCTTCTCCAACTCAGTAGACACCCTGTTGATACTTCTAAATATATGTGTACAATTTGTTTCAAACTAGAAATATTTAGATCTATATAAGAAAACCCTACTACATATTGATTTCACTAACTTTAAAATATATAATATATATTATAAACTAGTGTTTGACAAAGTGCTAGGTAACTAAAAGCGTGAGAAACCAACTCACCTTTTTACAGGTGCACTTATCATCAAAGACAAGTAATAAACATAATGATCATACCTGCACAATATTAAAGGTTTCACTGCTACAGATGTTTTTATCAGGTAGGTGATCTGGCGGTCTAGGGGTAAGGTGTCAGACTTCTATGCTGGCGGCCGGGGTTCAATCCTCGGTCCCGGCAAATATTTATTTGATTACCAAACCCTTCCTTCACCTCTGACAAGACATCTTGTGAATGTGGGGAATGCCAGGCCTCCGCCATGGTTCGGATTCCACGTTAAACTGTAGGTCCTCCATTTCATCTCACAATCACCCTACCATTACACATTAGCGTAAGTGCGTATAATCCGAACGGGTAGTAAGACATAATAATAATAATAATTTTTATCAGGTAAGGAGTAAACCTAATGGCGTCGGTGTGTTGTTGCTTCATTGTTCTTAGATGAACTGCAATATATATTTAGCAGCACAAGGATGCATATAAGATTTGGGACTAGTCACAGTTTATTAATCCGACACCTTGGCTCTGTCAGGGGGGAGGGGTCATTCTTCTGAGCTAAGGGACCCGCGTTTGATTCCTGGCATTGTCGAGAAATATATCATTGGTGAAATGTGGACTTGCTCTTCACACTGATGGATTCCAAAAATCTAGTCCAAATTTTTTAATGAGGTGTTTATAATTATGATCTAACTTGAAAGCAGTGTAGGTCTGCCTATTTATTAGTTAGGGATGCATTTATTTTCTATCGGATGTCCTCTCTCCAATACGGGTCAAATACTTATTCACTCTTCTGAATCCTCTTGTTACCAAACTTGTTTCAACTCTGCTATCATTGGTTCAATTAGTTTGTAAGTTGGAATTCTCCTGTTGGCTTAAATGTTTCTGCAGAGCTCTACTGGGTGCAAAAATAATGTTTAGAATACATTGAAATAAATAGAAATAATCCTGTGAAAGATTTACTAGTTTTAAATATGCCAAAATAGATTTATTTATTTCAGTGCTTAGGTGAAGACAATTTCTCAAGAATAAAAACTGTCAACTCAACTGTGTATGACATATGTTCGGATGGTACAGTGCCAGATTTGTCTTAATTAACCAACTAAAAGACTTAAAATATAATTTTGATTTAAATATATATATATATATATCTATTATTAAAAGTTTGTATTTGCTTCAAATACAAACGAATTTTGTTTTCTTTAATAAGGGATGTCAAACGTTCTTGGTAAAATCAACAATAATGCTTTTGAAAAATATCTCTTGGAAAAAAGGCATTAAGGTTTTGCTTAACTTGTCCTTAAGTTTGAAAGTTGGGGGAATTTTGTGAAGAGTCAAAATCTTGAGTTGATGATAAATTTTAGAATAAACTCTGTATCACACTACTTTTGGTTATGAAAGTTCATTAACGCATTAAACAACACTAAAAAACTCGTCATTTTGAATTTTTAACATGGCATCAAAGTGTAATAACCAATTCCGGCATATAGATATAATTACAATGTTTAGTCGCCTTTAAAAATATTCTAATACATGGTGGCTACAGACAGGGAAAACCTGGAAAAGTCAGGGAATTTCCGGATGACAGGGAAAACAGGGAGTTTAACTAAAAATAAGAAAGTCAGGTGATTAGAAAATATGTCTAAAATATCCCATTAATTTTGCAACTAAACAATAAAACTAAAGTTAATAATACCTAAATAAAATAACACTTTAATTTTTAATACAACTTATAAAATTGTTTGTTTAGTAGGTACAAACTTTTATGATATGTGATCAATAATTAATAAAACAAGTTATCATCCACCACTAAAACTGTAAAAAAAAGTGGTTAGGGAAAATTGGAAAACCTGGAAAAGTCGGTGAATTTTGTAAAATATGTTATATAGCCACCCTGTAATATGTCATCATAATTTTAGTCTGGATTTGTTTATCTTTGTAAACGCTCGCTGTTTCCATTTGCATTTTGCAATATTACTTTGTGAATCCTTGGAACCTATTTTGATTTAACTACATTATTGTAATATTGATTTCTATGTTTTTTCAGCTCGCTGAATGGCATAGCAGACCCGCTGGAGTCTTACAATGAGCTTAGCCCTCCTCCGGGGGGAGTGCCCCCTGACCCGGCTAGCGCTGGGCCAGATTCGGGCATCCCCCTGGACCAACTCAAACAGATGTTATCATCCCAACTCGAATACTACTTCTCCAGGTAAGTCAAGCCTCAATTTACATATTTTTATTGCCAAGCATTTTTAAATTTGTTTACAACAACTTGCGAAGTGTTTAATTAGTCCCTAGTTGAAGATCTTGTTTTACTCTTGAGAAATGTATACAAAATCCTTAGAAATACACAACCACTTTGACTTGGGCTGTGTGAATATGCTAAGCTAAAAAGAAAGAGAAAATTAAATATAGAAGGAACTAGTAAATTCACCATCTCCAAAATATCGCTGCCTGCCCGACCCTGGTAAGAGATTGGCTGTTTTGCCTCAACAAATCCTCATTTATTTGCAATTTAAGTTTATCGGTGCTGGTAGCCTTTTCCTGCTCCATCGGCAGAAGGGAGCGAAAGTGTTTATACAGTTTTTATAACATTACATTTGTTTGGCCAAAATAAATAAAATATTTCTCCAGTAGCAACATAAGAGTTTAGTTTCTGCACAACATCTTGAATATCTGGTCAAGGGTGTCCTGGCATTTTGTCATAATTTTTTTAAATAAAGAGAATAAGTTTTGACAAAATTCCAGGACACTCTTGACAGATATTCAATATCTGTTGATATTAGCATGTGAAGAAAAATAAACTCTTGTGTTGCTATTGGAGAAATATTTGATTTATTTTGGCTAAAAAATTTCAATTCTATAAAAACTGTAAAAATGCTTGCGCTCCCTTCTGCCGCACCGCACCTTAAGTAGCCTACAGATGGGTGTGATGTGTACTGCAATGCTATTCGTTCGCTTGATGCACATCGAGAGAGTGATGTAACACTAACACTGAGGTTTGTTCTGATCCGTCGGTTTTTGGAGCGAATACAAAGGCGCTTGTAGTGTACATTTGGACATGATTCGGGGTGAATGGGCAAATGGTGGTCTGTTTACTTAATTTCTTTCTGTTTTAATTGACTTATCAAAATCGACTGACTTCTTAAAGTTATGAATGTGTGGAGTGAAGAGAGAGCACTCGAATTGAACGAAATATACAAAAGTAAAATACTATGTAGAAACTTAAACACCCAGAATAACTTACTACAAGAAACATTTGAAGAATGACGCGTGGATAGAGATTGGTTCTTCTACATGGAGATTGTTGCAGGGGAATGTACAAATAAAACAAGTTTACTTGCATCCAATCGAAGAGAAAAGAGCGGGACAGAAAAGTATGAGGGTTCTGGAAAAGGTATTTAAATTCAAAATTAATTCAGAGCCCTTTCTCTTTCTATAAAATTGATTTCCACCAAACTACAATGTCGAGGTTTATTCACACTTATCATCGTCACCGGCAATTAGCACCTGTCTGTTCGACATACTCGCGGCGACTGAGCGGATCAGAGGATTTGTGGATGCTCGTGGGAAGTTCAAAGCATTTGTGTTACTTTACACCTGTCGGTACACGGCTTTAGACTTTACTTTGTTCCTTATTTAAATAACATCAATATGAGAAATTTGTATTTTGTTACAAATTACAATTTTATTTCAATACCTTTGATAGCCTTTATCAATCACTCTGGAATTATCTTAAATCTAATATTTAGTGTAACTATCAATCTTATTTAATCTTCACAATTTCTGTTATTTTGAACCTCATTTGCTTTGAAAGTAAATTAACTTCTCCAAGAAGTTGAAATTTATCAAACTAACTCAGTATGTTTTGTAAGAATGGTGCGGATACCGATCAAGTAGATCTGTACACACATGTTGAATGTGTGGTGGCCACTAAATGTATTATCAATCCTTAAGCCGCCAATGGGAGCTGGTGGAGAGACCTATGTTCCAACGACCCGGCCAGTTCATGATGATGATGTCACTAAGGGAATAAAGATATGTGTAAAGCCACAAAATCAAAGCGTCACCTTGGTGTGGACCTTACAATGTTTGAGACTTGTTGGAAAAGGATGGTGGCCACATCTTTTGGTAAATCGGGGAATTTAAATACTTGTCTCAAAAATCCTACATTAATTTTTCACCAAAACCTAGGAATAAAAACAAGTGTAAACAAAATTATTACATGGTTTAGAAAAGTGTTTGGCTGAGGGTTTTTTTTATACCACACACTCATAAAATAATGCCCAAAAAATACTAGAAAATTAATTTTTAAAATGTTGATTTTAATAGCGGCTGCATTTAAAAAAAATTTGATCAATGTAATTAATTTAAAATTCGTCATTCACTAATCAGGACAAAATTTATTTATTTTATTTCCTTTGAAAATCTGAAAAAATTTAGTGAGATTCACACTGTTAATAGTGGAAAAAAAAAAAAAAATTGGTGACCTGGTGGTCAAGGGGTAAGGTGTCAGACTTCTATGCTGGCGGCCGGGGTTCAATCCTCGGTCCCGGCAAAGATTTATCTGATTACCAAACCCTTCCTTCACCTCTGACAAGACATCTTGTGAATGTGAGGAATGCCAGGTCTCCACCGTGGTTCGGATTCCACGTTAAACTGTAGGTCCTTCATTTCATCTCACAATCACCCTATCATTGCACATTAGCGTAAGTGCGTATAACCCGAACGGGTAGTAAGACGCGGTGCTAATAATAATAATAATAATAATAATAATAGTGAAAATTACATTTTGATCATCTTGACCCTATGATTTAATTTAATTTGTTGCAAATGTAATCTAAACTTGTCCTTAACTGAAACTTAGCGATGGAAATGATCTGATTTAAAAAAAACATGTGTTCTTAGTTTAAGGCTAAGGACTTGGTATAGGTAGTAGAACATAATTAAACTTACCTTGTCGATTTAACAAATGGAACAAAATCACACACACCCATAGGATTTCAGTTGCCTAAAAAGCCTGATTAGCTGCACTTTTGCTCAAATCTATTTGGAAATTTGTTTTGCTTACACAAACACCTCCCTTCCCCCCATATGAAAAAATGCCCCATATCATTGTTGGAGCTGTGTGTCAAGTTTGATTAGAATTCACCCTTCTTGACTGTGTTGTCTGATAAAATAAATAACTTAGGGGTGAAATGAAGAAAGTCTCTTGTGTTCCTTGTTCATGTGTCGATGGTGTTTGAGGGTCAAAAGAGACTAACATAAACTGCATTTTTTATTTTATTGCCTTATCCAAATTCAGATTGGGCTAAAATATAGTTGCTACAGTATAGTTTCACTAATTTCATATTGAAAGTGCAGAACTTAAACACAACACATCACAGGAATATTTATATCCTATTTATATTTAAATAAAAACACGAGTTTGAACAAGCAAATATAGTCCAATTTTCAAAATCCTTTTGTCAGATTGTTAAAAATAATTACTATTATTGTTGATTAATATGTAAAGTCAGGTGATCTCAAGCCGCCACTTTTGACGGTATTTAAATAACATTAACACTAGACATAATTAATTCATTGTCAAGACCGTAGCCAATAATTAAAGGGGAGGGGGTGGGTTTGGTGGGCACATCCCCCAATTGGTGGAAGCTAAAAAAAAAAATTGATAAACGGTTCTAGAAGCTATCTGAGGTTGTATCCACCGTTTTGACACCATCCCTCACACCCTTCTACCGTTTTTGACACCATCCCCTCACACCCTTCTACCGTTTTGACACCATCCCCTCACACCCTTCTACCGTTTTGACACCATCCCCTCACACCCTCCTACCGTTTTGACACCATCCCCTCACACCCTTCTACCATTTTGACACCATTCCCTCACACCCTTCTACCGTTTTGACACCACACCCTTCTACTTTTTTTATCTTGATTAGAAAATTTTCAGGTCTCCTTTTATATGTGTAATGGTTCTTGCAGGGAAAATTTGGCCAACGACGCATATTTGCTTTCCCAAATGGACAATGACCAATATGTACCAATTTGGACTGTTGCGAATTTTAACCAAGTGAAAAAACTCACCAAGGATATAAAATTAATAACCGAAGTATTAAGAGGTGAGTATGTGTTATATTCAGGCCTGGTTATTTATTTGATATTCTAATCATAAAAAAACATTCTAGCACTCAATTGACAAGATTAACATTTTGTTAAAAGGTGCTGGGCTTATTCAGACATGTTAAAGACCTTACAAAATGCCTTCAACCTGAACAGGTAGCAAGATGCGGTGGATGAAACTTGTATACGGGATGAACACAATGGGGGTCCTTTTAGGTTGAATGTAATGATTGAGTCACGTTGAGGTTCTAAAGATTTTTTTTACAGCTGATAGTCTGTTCACGATAGGTTTTTACCTGGATGACAGTTCAAAAATCATATGTTTAGGTTTTGGGTTGCAAACACTTGTAAAAGATCACTGTTTTGTTATAAACGTTTAAGTTTTTAAATTACATGTTATATTTTGCATTTAAAAAATAAAGTAAACTTAAGTTTTCTCACACTATTTCATATTGTTCAATAATTTCTTTTTACCAGCTTTTAAACATAATTAAAAGTACTTATTCTTCACTTTGTAACATTATAGTGCATACATTTATACCTTTTGATACAGGCATTGTATTTACTTGGACATGAGAAAAAAAGTCTTATAAATAAATATAATAAATTTATGTTATGATTATTTTATATTTCAAAATATTTTTATCCACTGCTTGGGTGCACCATTGTAAAGAACTTGTTTGATTCATGATCAATCACATAGTTTAAATTTGTCAATCGCCATTTTGAAGCTATATTAGTTAAAGCGCTGTAAATATATATATTTTTTTTAAATTTTGGCTTAAATTACTGTAGTCAACTATCACATTCATACATTACCATATGTTTTCATTACAGTTATCCAAAGTGAGAGATTTCAGCTGTTGGCGTAGGAATATATAATAGACTATTTCTAGTAACTTTTTAAGCTGTCGTCCAAGTAAATTAAGGTCGTGAATGTACTATACTTAAGTTTAGGGTAATGTGCATGCATGTCAGAAATATAATGAAAGTAACTTTTTCTAAATAAACATTCAATAAATATTTGTTTGGATGTCATTTATTCATAAAAAGTTTGTTTGGAACTAGCTATTTTTTATCAAGGTTATTTGTAGTATTAGAAAGTTATTTTATTGTCTAGACTCCTTCATAAGTCAGTTGAAATTTAGAATTTAGATATTGTTAAGATAGGGGAAAAAACATTGTGACATCTACAAAAAGTTTTTTTATTTATATATATATATATATAGTGTTTATGCAACTTATGAAGATGTTACTTTATGTTGGCGCTAATGCATGTCTCACATGTGACCATATTTGTAATTTAAAAAGTATTTTGCTTTTTGAACTTTTAGCAGAAAACTGTTCTCATTTTAGAATCGCCTAATGTACAAGTAGACGAGGAAGGCCAAAAAGTGAGGCCAAACCATAAACGATGTATAGTTATTCTTCGAGAAATTCCAGATAATACACCACTAGAAGAAGTTAAGGTATATTAAAATAAAGTTGACAAGTTTTAATGTACACTTTAAGTAAATGTACATATTTACACATAAAATTACATTATTACAAATTAGCCAATTTTTAAAAATAATTTCGTAAACAAATTGTACATAGTTTGTGTAATTAATTTAAATATGTATATTGCATTAATTAAGCTTTTTTTTCTCTTTCAGGGTTTATTTTCGGGTGAAGGTTGTCCGAGGTTAATATCGTGTGAATTTGCGCACAATAATTCGTGGTATGTTACCTTCGAATCTGACGAAGATGCTCAAAGAGCTTATAGGTTCCTAAGGGAAGAGGTTAGGGAGTTTCAGGTAACTAAACACAAGTTCATGCTGAACTGTATGAATCTTAAAAAAAATCCTACATTGGTTTTGGTTTTAATAATTCATAAAGATTGTGGATTCCGAATAAAACCACACCTGTGTTTGTCATCATTTACTTGCTCCTACTACCACCTTCGCTGCTTGATATAATTATATCCATTTATTGAGTGTGCATTATTAAACAGGGTGTCCAATGACCTAAAAATGTCAGGGAATTTTCTTATAACTTTATAACTACACATTGTATTTACAATAATAAAAATAAATATCTTCCCTTTAATATACACACACCTTGACTATTTTAACTCACTAGTCCCATTTGAGCATGTAATCTCAATTCTCGAGTCACCATGTTATTTTTAAGTTTTCTTTCCACCAGCCTATCTCGGACGAGTCTTTAGGCAGAGATGAGTTATGGTTATGTGAATGCTCGAGAATTTAGTTATGGGAAGAGGAAACTAAAAAATATGTCCCACAACAATTTTAAGCTGTATGGTGTAAGGCTTCTAATGTCTCACTGAAATCTGACTTAGATCACACTAACAAACAGGCCTTTGCTTTAGGCTGAAATCTTTTAATAAAAATAGGGTGTAACATAATTTCAGAATAGGTTTGTGTCGAATAATAGTATTGCATTAAATTGCAATCTTATTAAAAAATAAATCACTATATAGTGACTGGAAACGTTGGAAATTGGCTTTTGAAGTTGAGGAATATTTAAATATACTTTGGTTGAACACCGTTAAATCTCAATTAGCTAATGTCTCCTGAAATTGTGTTTTTCACCCATGTGTCAAGAATATATAAAATATAAATATTATTTATCTATATCAAATTTATGGTATAATTTTAGACTGAATATTGCAGAAAAGTCTCTTGTGTTTCTTATTTGTTGTTTCGTGACAATCGAGAGTCGATAGAGACAAACAGAAATTGCAAGTCAAATTAATATAGGTCCCAACCTTATTATTGATTGGTGGCAAAAAATTTGACTTGTTACATATATTTCATGAATATTGAGAGCTCTTTCAAGTCTCTTAACTGGTAATATGGCCATATTTAATGATAAAAGCTAGCGGTGTGCAAAACTTCAAAAACATTACATCAAATATTGAGTAGGTAAATAAAATACTTGTTAGAAAAAGGGCAGACTTATTCACACAACAAATATTGATATCCTGGCTATAAATTTGGTTTCAACTTACATTTTGCATAACATTAAGAATTTTACACTGATAAAATCATGATGACCAATCCTATTAGATAAGGGCCTATAAAGATCAGTTCTGCCAGAATGCATATCGAATAAGAATAATTTTGGGTGTTTGTCAATATATATATATATAAAAGCAAATATCTGCTTCTTTGCCCACATGGTCTAACACACTACTCTCGCAATAATACATATTACTTAGAACTGTTAGCATAATTAGTACATAGAGTTATTGGGTAGTAAGATGCAGTGCTAAGAGAGAAAAAAATGTAAACCAAAATTCTGTGTTAAATATTCCAAAATGTAAACTATAATTATTTTTATGTCACTACCAAAATCTGAGAAAAAAAAAGTTCACATATTCAAGCCTTCTATAGTAGCCCCATGGCTTCTTTGGTGCTGACTGACAGCTTTGAAAAGTTACCAGACCAAATTATGTATCCTTATGCCGAACCACATGATCTGCAAAAACATGTGTTTAGCAGCTGTGGAAATTTAGGTATATACCCAAAGGTTAACAGTCAGAAGTCAGTCAGCACCAAAGAAGCCATGGGTCTACTGTACATATAAAGATGTGTTGGAAGTGTGATGTGTAATGCACACTTAAAAATGGGGGCCCAATTAAGTTCTGGGTAGTAGCAGGCTAAGTAAGTTTGTGCATATGAACCTATCATTCTGGGAGAGAGAGAGAGAACTAATAATCGTCAATTTACACACCTGTATGTATACTTAAATTTGTAATATATTTTAGTTGCATAAAATTTACATTAACAATTGGGGTGAGGATAATACAATGGATATTTTATAAATGCTCAAACAAAAATTTCTTCGGCTTAGAGTTGTTGGAATTAGAAGATAATGTAGTTAATGAACTTTGTATCCTCATTGCTTGTTTTGTTGTAAAATATGCATTCCTGGTGAGACTCCAACTAGGGTAAAGGAGGTTGCGTTGGAAGGGGAAAGCTATTGCTGCTCAAGCAGATATTTGTAAATCAACATTACTTTTAGCAGAATGCGAGAGTTTAGTTAAAAGCTTTACATTGCATTTTATGTCTCTAAGGTGCGTGTTTGATTTAGTCGTATTCACGTCTTAATACCCGTTCAGGTTATACACACTTACGCTAATGTGTAATGGTAGGGTGAGTGAGATGAAATGGAGGACCTACAGTTTAACGTGGAATCCGAACCACGGCAGAGGCCTGAACAATTTATTAAGTAGTACTGGTTGTCACAAGTATTTTTTATATTAATCTTTTAGTTTTTATTTTAAATGGATTCAAATGTAATTATGTTTTTTAAGTGGTGTTGCTATTTTTCTAATTCTTTTTTGGCTACACTTAGTTGTATTTTGTGTATAGAGACTATAGGGAAAATGTCTTCTTACGCAGGGTAAGCCAATCATGGCGCGCATCAAAGCAAAACCAATGAACAGGTTGCCGATGCCTCCGGTTCCGCCGTTGAGCACAGCAATGAAGAACGGTTTCCGAACGCCTCCAGCCCCTCCTCTGTATGATCCAAACGCTTATCAATCACAACAGAGGTTCGTCTTTACCAATGGTAGCTCAATACCTCCCAGTGTCAACTACGGAAATCAGGTCCATGTATATGTAAGTATTATAATAGCTGCAACGTTTTCTCTATTTACTCTGTACAAAGTTTGTGAGGAGCATGTTAGCGGTCACGAGGAGAAACAGGGTTAGGAAAGAGTAGGAGTACATGAGATAATAGAGAAAGTAAGCAAAACTGATGTGTAATGAGGTGGGAGAAGGAGGGAAAACCAAAGAGAGTGAGAGATAAAGCATGATTGGAAAATATCACCAGGGAGATCGAGAAAAATTGAGAAAATAAGATAATGGAAAGTGTGAAAGGGGCAGGAGAAAAATGGTGGTAGGATAGAGGAAGATGGAGTCATTTTACTATACTAAAGTGACCCGGCCACAGACTGGCAACTTTCGATAACGATGACTTAGTTTCTTGACACAGGACTGCCAACTCTCCCGGAGTTTACAAAATGTTTGCGAATATTATACTGCAGTTAAGATTTTACTACATCTATGATTATTTTACTTTTTTTATATAATAATTGTATTTGTTGCATGATGTTAATCTTAAAAATAAAATGTTTTATCAACCATAAGATATCTTAAACAAGCTAACATATTTTTTTACCTCTATTATTAAATATAAACTAGAATAAAGCCCAGCCCATTTCATGTAAATTTTGCAGTTTTTTAACTTGTAAATGTTTGGCAAATTATACATTTTAGTGTTGGCAGCAATGATAATCTTAAGCAAATTCCCATATTTGCTCATTTTGCATATAAGATTATGCTGATTTCATAAATGAGGTTTAAAGTAAACACATCACACCCCTCCTAGTATCAACTTGATTTAAATAGCCCTTTGGCCTAAAGTATTAAACTGGTTAATTTTTCACTATATATAGTTAAGTTTTCAAGTCTAATAGTACTCACAACAACCAAAATTATAGTTTTAAAAATTTAAAAAAAACTTGGTATACCCAACCACCCAAGAAGGGGGCCGTGTTCCAGTAGCATTGGCGCCGCTACAAGACATTTGGGATGTTGCGTATTCTGCAGACTAGTGTAACGCAATCCAAAGTGAAGAAGTCTTAACATTCTTTCTTCTTCGACAGACGTTTCCCCAGCACCAGCCGTTCTATCCCCCTCTAACCTGGGCTGCCCCTGCCAGCCCGGCCGCCGCGGCTGCTGCGGCTGCTTATTTCGACATTGGTAGTGTTTTCTCTGTAAATGGTCTGGCACCGCAAGGTTCCTTTACTAAACCACAAACAAGATACCTGCCTCGCACCAGGTGAGAAACAAGTATTTATTTACCATGCTCGGAAATGTCATATACGATCCTGTTTTTATAGAAAGAACCTTATATTGGTCAGCCTTGATAACAGCTCTATATATTATTAGTTGGACACGGATGAAGTAGGAAAGTGGATTAGAAGACCATAAAAGATAACAAACATAAGATGGCTTTTATATCTACTGCCCTCTGACAAGAAGTAATGGTTGTCTCTGGAAGAAAATCAATCGCTAACAACTTAACATACAATCCCTCACCTTAGGATTACTCATTGTGAGGGAATATGCATCACAACTTTCCATTAAGCACACAAGGGAGAAAAGATTGGTTTAGAGTGATATGACATTTTAACATAAATATTTATATTATTAGAATTATTATATCTATAAGGTTATTTGGAACAGAGCATTAGGCTAAATCATGGTTTAAATTAGGAGGGATAGCCAGCACACTTACCTTGGTGATAATGGGGTAGAAATTGTTTAAATAGAACACTACAAAACACACTTCTAAGGACAAACTTTCACTGTCAGACAGCTTCATCAGGTCAAAAACCTTCTTTTTGCCTTATGAGATAATTGTTAGGGATGTAAAAAAAAAGTATTGATACTTTATTAATATCAATCTTTCTTTTCAATACTTGTATGTTCATAATCAATATTTTTTTCCTATACTTTTACTTCTATTTGTACTCACACTCTGTTATCGGCTCGGTATCGAAAGAAACAACTTTTTTGTTATCTTCACTCTTCCTTGGATTAAATGTTTACTATGGTTAAAGCAGGGTACTAACTAGATTGAAAAAATATATTACTAATCGTATTCATTCAGCTCTTAAGTAACGTTCTATCAGCTACACTTAACATTTTTAAAGCTGGTATGGTATAACCTTCTATAATATCCATACCCTTCCTTCACCTCTGACAAGACATCTTGTGAATGTGGTGAATGCCCAGGCCTCCACCGTGGTTCGGATTCCACGTTAAACTGTAGGTCCTCCATTTCATCTCGCAATCACCCTACCATTACACATTAGCGTAAGTGCGTATAGCCTGAACGGGTAGTAAGACGCGGTGCTAATAATAATATAATATCCATCATGCCTTCCAAATTTCAACACACAACATAGACGTGATAGACTGAAATATACTATAACATAGTTAAATCATTATAATTACATTGTTTAAATAAATAAGAAAATACTATTATTATTATCATCGTCATCATAGTTTTTCTTTTGATACCAGTACACTATTGATATTTTTCCTCCGATTCTTTAAATGAGTACATTTAATAATGAATAAAATGTTAGAGCACAAATAAAAGTAGAGACTAAATCCTATTTACACACTTCAATATTTTTATGCAATAATACCATCAAAATATTGAAATGTGTTAATGTGTGTTAGTGTTTTTAGTTTTTATTTGTGCTCTGACATTTTATTTATTACTAAATGTTTTTGCTCCATATACCTTTTTTCACACATTATTTTAAATGAGTACAGTATCGATACTTTTTTTATACACCACATCCCTAGTAATTGTTATATATATTTGTAAAAAGGTACATGAAAGGTGGATAGAAATATATAAAAGGAACAAACATAATATGGCTGTTACAATGAAAAGAACACAGTTCACACTTTACATTGCTGCCACTGGACAGAGTATTATTATAGATATTGATAATATTTATCAAATATGACAGCAATTAACAATATCTGGCTTATCAATACAATAGATCAAAGTAGATCTAGTAACTTTTTTCTAGGCGTCATTTAAGGTTTTCCTTGCGGAAAATTGATTTTTTTTGTTATATGACTTCTCTTATATTTCAAATGGTAAATATTTTTATTCATATAACTAAATTTTTTTTTTTTTTTTTTCATTGCCTGTTTTCAACCTACAGTAGCCCCATGGCTTCTTTGGTGCTGACTGACAGCTCCTAGCTGACGGCTAAAAGCTTTGAAAAGTTACCAGACCAAATTATGTGTCCCTACGCCAAACCATATGATCTGTAAAAACATGTTTTTAGCAGCTGTCACTTCTGACAGTCAAAATTTAGGTATATACGTCAGAAGTCAGCTGTAAGCTGTCAGTCAGCACCAAAGAAGCCACGGGGCTACTGTAGGTAGGGTCAGTTCAAAATTGTGCCTTGTATCTTCTATCTTTCTGCCATTCTTCCTCCTTTAATTGCACACTTTGTTATCTGCTACTCCCATCTCCTTCTTGGCCTCCTTTAGTTTCTTTTTCCTCCACACTTAATCTCCTTCATATTCTTTGATATTCTCTCCTTTTCCAGCCTCATGACATGCCCATACTATCTCACTCTTGCTTCCTCTACTATCTCATGTAGGCCTACTCCAATTCTTTCCCATATAACCTCATTCCTAATCTTGTTTCTCCTTGTGACAGCAAACCTGCGTTCCTTGTCTCTCTTACACTCCAAGGGCGCTTCTCGTCTCCTTGGAAGATCTCTCACGCCCTTATAGACAACTCTCCCTGCGGTCTTCTCATTACATCCAAGCTTCCAAGATATTTTACGTTCTGTACTTCTCTCAGCTCTACTCCATCCAATCTTATAGCTTTACCAGGCCTTACCTTCTTCCATGTCATTACCATCACTTCACACCTTGCCATGTTCCTTCTCCCTCCATACCATCAGCGCTTTCATTCTTTGCTGCGAGAGAGCACTCGCCTGATTCACTCCAGTTTATACTTGGAACCACTTCACCCATTGTTTCTCTTAACACAATTCATGTTATTCTCATACAAATTGTTTTAATAACTCAAGCTGTATAATAAGATACATTTTAAATATCATTTTAAAACTATAATCTAGTGTATCCTGAGAGGTTTGAGGGTTCTATCCATAGTTTGGCTAGGAGTTATTTAAATTACTCTTAAAATAGGACTATTTTGTATGTATTTAAAAATTCCCAAATGTCTCTTGTGTTCCTTATTTGCAAACATTTATGGCATTTGAGAGTCAATAGAGACGCATAGAAATACAAATCGGTTTAATATTGGTTCTAACTTAAATGTGATTAGAACCACATTAGCCTCTTGTTACAAACATTCAAGGTTGAGATTTGCCTGGAAAATCTTGTAAAACTCAGATATTTGGTGTGTCAAGGAAATAAAAGTTACCGGTATATTGGTTAAGTTATTTTTGCGGTAATTTCCTAAATACTCGTTAAAAAGGCAAAATGGTGCCAAACGCCAGTATTAAAAAAACCTTGAAAAAAGGAAGAGCAAGGCCTAAACCCAACAAAACACATCTTTATGTAATGTTCGAGGTGTATCAGTTCCCTTCTTCATTAGACTCTGTTTTACTCTCTTCTGCTGAATAGGGGGACTGACGTATCCCAAAAATTAAATAAAGATGTGGTTTGTTGGGTTTTAATTGTAAACTATTATTATTATTATTATTATTATTATTATTATCATTATTAGCACCGCGTCTTACTACCCGTTCGGGTTATACGCACTTACGCTAATGTGTAATGGTAGGGTGATTGTGAGATGAAATGGAGGACCTACAGTTTAACGTGGAATCCGAACCACGGTGGAGGCCTGGCATTCCCCACATTCACAAGATGTCTTGTCAGAGGTGAAGGAAGGGTTTGGTAAAATTGTAAACTCTAAGGGCTACATTTTTGTGGTGTTTGGGCGTTGCCCTTCCTCTTTTCAATGTTTACCCAATTACTGGTTAGAAAAGTATTAACTTGAAAGGCTATACTGGTGTCAAAAACATTGTCTTAACCTGATTCATGGTTAATATTTTTGGCCTAAATATATAAACTTCATTAGATACAATTTTATTGTGCATGTCAAATAATTTATTTTTAGCTGTTTTACTTAAATATATGTCCAAATAATTTACTAATATATGTATTTTTTTTTTAATCAAACAGAAATAAGCGTAGCCAACCTGGCGGTGACAGGAGTAGTCTTCCAGACACTACTCTAACCATGGGCAGACCTGTAAACTCCCACTCCTACCACCACCTAGGTGGTGTCGCTAGCGTAGTGACCGGTGTCGGCAACCTGCCCACCATAAAGACTGTAAGCGGCACCATCAGACTGCCGATACCAGTCGGTGCTAGTGTTGCGATGGATAGCCACCACAACCATTCCAAGACTCACCACCACCAGCAGCAGAGTGTGGTTGCGTCGCAGGAGACCAGTGAAGTGAGCAATGCCCCCGCACCTAGTCAGAATGTGCGCTTGGATAGCGACGACAGCTCATACAGACAGTCTAGAGACACTGCTACTCTGATTGGCAAGGAGCCGTTGCCTCCGAGGTACATTGTGCATCATTCTGCGCCAAGTCTACTTCTTGGAAACTTTGGGTATTCCATTTATTTTTAAACTTACTCCATGAATGTGAAATGTAATGTGTTGTAGTTAACACTGATGTGTGCTTTCTTCTAGTACTTTCAATAGAGTTGCTCTTAATCCTCTCTCTTTAGCACTCCTGTGCAGGTGTTTGCTTTGCGTAGTTGTTTTTCAAGATTGTGGGAATTGAATTTTTTAAATAATCGGGGTTTTGTGAAGCTTCGGAACCTTTTAGTTTGCTTTTGCTTCATCCTTTGATTCAAAATTAAAATTCTGGATTCGACAATTGAGAAGATTAGCAAAAAAAAAATTAAGTTAAAATACCTTTATTTTTAATTGTAAGTTATTTTCATAAGAAATTAGTGTCCGCATGAAAAAAATTAATTATGTTAGAACTATCACATTTTGTAAATTATATTTAATATCTAAATTTATATAGTTTTGAAAGTAGCAGTGGTTTGGGATGGTGTGGAGGAAGGACAGAAGTAAATGGAGAGGCTTACGATCGAGACAGACCCGGCCAGCGGCAGTAAACTGCATGATGATGATAATAAATGTTTTATTATGACAGATTTTTTTAAACATGAAAACTTCAATTTGGCTTTGGATGTATCTCGAGACGTTCGATTCGAAAGTGGATTTGGCTTTTAGGTCAGGTTGGATTAGGCTTGGTTAGTTTAGGTTAAGTTAGGTTAGGCTATTGGTTTACTTTTTGAGTGTTGGTCAAAGCTAGAACTGAGGGTTCTCTCTAGCACCTGACTAGAGATAGCTAAATATGCTAACTTATTTTTTACTTTAACCGTCAGATACTGGTAAATTTTAAGATTTACCAGTATTTGGACTTTTACGGTAACATATAAAATTAAATCAATAACCACACCATTGTAATTTTTCAAGCCTAAAACGAATAACAAATGGTTCTAACTGTGGATGTGAATAAAGTATCAATACTTTACTAATATTGATATTTTCTTTTCGATGTTAGTATGTTCTTTACTGATACTTTTACTGCTACTAATACTTACTCTTTTATCGGCTCGGTATCGAAAGAAACAACTTTTTTGCTATCTTCACTCTTCCTTGTATTAAATGTTTACTATGGTTAAAGAAGGGTACAAAATAGACTGAAAAAATACATTAATAATCATATTTAATTATTAACTAACGTTCCATCAGCTACATTTTCATAGATGTTTTAAAAGCTGGTATGACATGCTATAATAATATCCATTATACAATACTATTTATCAAATCTTCCATGTTCCAACACACAACAAAGACACGATAGACCAAAATATATTATAATATAGTTAAATCATTATAATTTTTAGTGTTTAAATAAATACAAAATATTATTATTACTCTGCAAAAATTGATACAACTACACGATAAAACACATTTTTCCAGATTAACATTTCATTACCGATATGTTACTGTTGTTATTGATACTTTTTGTCCATTACTAGTACGGTATCACTATTTTCTTTCGATACCACATTCCTATTTCTAACTTCCATCTGGTTTCGAGAATATTTCTTACATTTGATTCGAGTTTGCTTCGAATTTGTAAACAAAGTGGTTGTCTGGCTACTAATTGTTCTATATTGAGCTGCATGATTAACTGCCTACTCTTTATTTGCTGCTATTGTTTTAAGTTGTACTACATTGATAGCAGCCCTAGGAACGGATAGATAGCAAATCTGGGCTGAAAGGAAGTAGATTATTATTGGTTGAGGCTTGTTTGAAATCAGTAATGTGTAGTTCCCACACTGCTGTATTGATAAGTGTTGTATATTGTTACATTTAAGTTCTTTGGAAGTGTAATACCGATCAACTCAAGCTATGTGAAGTGGTGTAGTGACAATATTTATTTTTGCTGCTTAAGGCCTCATTTTGAACATGTTGCATTAATTATTGTGAAGTTTTAAGCTCTTATACAAATCAAAAAGTAGTGTCCTATTTTGAATACTCTTGTGTAAGAAGTGTTTTAAGTTAAAAAAAAAATCCACACATTTGTTGTGTTTTTGCCAATATTTTCTTTTAGCGCAAAATGTTTACTTTGCATAAAAATAAACCCTTTTAATAATGGCCCGGTTTTTCTATAACATTAACTACCAATGCTTGGTTAGCCTTCGCACATTGGTGACATTTGTCTGAAAGTGTGTGAGAAAACCAAGCTTAAAAAACAAATGAAGAGAAACTCATCCAGAAGGTAAAAGATACTCATACCAATTGATTGTGTTGGTATTGTGCTAGTCTGCATTCCTTTTGCCTCTTGAAGTAACCTCAATGTATTAAATTTTACCATTAGAAGTTACATATTTTTTTAAGTTGTGTAGCACGTTTCACAATCCTCCCTGATGAGTTCCGATAGAATGAAACCTAGGTCAGGGGATTGGGCATTGACAATATATTTTCTTTAAGAGGCATTAATTAACCTTCTGTCCAATGGCAGCAGTGTAAACTGTGAACTGTGTTCTTCTCATTGTAACAGCCATATTGGGTTTGTTCCTAATATGTTTGCATCCACCTTTTATTTACCTTCTTCCAAATATAATAAGATACTAAGTCATTAGTTGTTAATTGGATAAACACTCGAATGATAATTCCAACATATCTTCTAAACTTTTTTGGCAAGCATACCATCTCGGTTTTAAATGCTTTTTATTGTGTATGAAACAAAGTGCACTAAGCAAAATATTATATGAAATAAATAAATATGATAAAATTGTAGAAAAATAAAGCACGAATAAAGAACACATTATTACACATACTTGTATATTACTATGATTTAATTACATTACTACTACTACCTGAAGATGATTTAATGGACCAATTGAAGTTAGTATAAATTAATACGTTGATGTTTTTACTTTTATTAGTGCTTTATATTTCTACAATAATTATATCACATTTATTTATTTAATATTATAAATACTTTTTAAGAATCCTGTATTAAAAACTTTGGCATAGAAAATTACTATTGATTTTACAGGTGTTTTTTTTATGCTAAAAATAATCTTTCTAAATTTTAACCTTATTTTTAGAAAAATTAGACAAGTTTTTATTGCAGGTAAATAAAATATACACAAAGAATGTTTAGGTTGGTTTTACACTCCTTCATAACACAAAACTAACAATGAAAAGTATGAGTGTTTAATGCTAGCGTTAAAAAAGTTGATGAGTATTTGATATTAAAACATGGATGATGACTATTTGATATTAAAACATGGATGATGACTATTTGATATTAAAACATGGTTAATGACTCTTTGATATTAAAACATGGATGATGAGTATTTAATTTGAAACTGTCTGATATGTTTATTTCCAGACACAGGCGTCGACGGAAGGACGAGGAAGTTACAGGTCTCGCCCGTGCTCCAGCAATGATAGGAAGTAACAAGTCTTCAACGTCTGGAAGTCCCCAGCCTGTGATTCGTGAGTCAAACACCAGCAGCAGCACCACTCGCGGTGCTCAGTTTGACCTTGAGGCTACTGCGTTCCCACCTTTACCTGGTCTAGATGGAGGGGCCAGTGCGTCTGCTAAGAGCAGTCCCCCGGTAGAAGTTGTACCAACAGACACCACCAGCTTGCATTGGGAGAACAGGTAAGTGCTGTCAACCCTCCCAAATTGTTTGTAGTATATACAAAAATTAAGTTAATTCCATGATTATTGATTTTATAGCGTTATTTTAACCTTTTTTTTACAAAA
This sequence comes from Timema shepardi, assembly GCA_902151425.1. Lineage (NCBI taxonomy): Eukaryota > Metazoa > Arthropoda > Insecta > Phasmatodea > Timematidae > Timema > Timema shepardi. Next base: position 188,531 of record CABFVX010000275.1, on the reverse strand, counting down.
TAACAGTAAATTCAATGTTTTTACATCCATTACGGTTTCCAGCCTGATGTCTAAATCTCTGAATGGCTGCTGAAGCCGGATATGGGTTTGAACCGAATAGGAAGTACACTTAAATTTGATTTTGCTTCAAATTTTTTGAAGCTTTACGCTCCCCTAACTATTAGCTACTGTTTTATATTTGGAAGAAGGTACAGGAAAGGTGGATAGAAACATTGGCAGCAGTGTAAAGTGTGAACTGTGTTCTTCTTTTCATTGTAAAGGCCATATTGTGTTTGTCCCCCCTTTTATATGTTTCTCCACCTTTCCTGTACCTTCTTCCAAATATAATACAATTGCCTCATAAAGCGAAAAGAGGTTTTCCTTATAGAGTCATATCATTATACATTAGCTACTGTTTGTACAGTAGCCCCATGACTTCTTTGGTGCTGAGTGACAGCTGACGGCTTTGAAAAGTTACCAGACCAAATTAGGTATCCCTACGCCGAAACATATGATCTGCAAAAACATGTGTTTAGCAGCTGTCACCTCTGACAGTCAGAATTTAGGTATGTACCTAAATGTTGACTGTCAGAAGTCAGCTGTGAGCTGTCAGTCAGCACCAAAGAAGCCATGAGGCTACTTTATTTCCTAATACTCAAACTATTTCTATTTCCTCTTGAGATTCATATTTTCTTTCCAAGATTCGAACTCTTGTTTCGAATTCAATTTTTGTGATTCAATTAACAGTAAAATGAAGTACAGTGAGATTTCTTAGTAGCAGACACCTTACAAAACCAAAAAAATTCTGTTATTTGAAAAATAATTTTAAAATGTTTAAAAAGTATCACTTGAACAGTGTGGCTGTGAACCCGCATTTGCGTGGAGGGAGAGTGGAAACCTATTTAGGTAAAACTCTCAGTTCACCTGACCGAGATTCGAACCTCGATCTCCTCGTCCTCAGCATTCGAGCTCAACACGACTACGCCACAGAGGCGGGTCAAACGCCTTAAAAGTTACTTATACTAAACTCTTTGACAATTTCCAATGCCTTTTCATGAATTAATGTCCCAGACAAAGGAATGTTATTGGCCCAAGCGCGACAGAACCATTCAAATGTCACATTATCCACAGCTTGTCTTTGGGTTTTCAGAAATGCTCTTTTACTTAATTGGTTTTTATTTTTGGCCCAAGGTTTCAAAATTTGGTTTTAAGTCTTCAGAATGTTGTTGATTTGTTTTTTCCCAGCGTCAAATTTAGTGATCAAATCACACTTAACTTCTTTTTCACTCACTTTCACAATTTATATTTGTCTTTCAAAGTTAAATGCTCGCATTTTTTAGACACATTAAGAACCGACAAAGTACCACTTAGAAGAATCACGAGTTTATTCATTAATAGCGCACATGTACAGACTAAACATTTCGAATACCCCCCCGCTAATGACTCGGAGGGGGCGGAAGTGATGTAATTGCTATTTCGGCTATTTTAGAAACTTTGACTAGACAGTCAAGGTAGCGCTGCTAACAATTATTAGTGACAATCACATCCTAACATTCCTACAGTAAAATAACTGGTGTTTTCGATTTTGTCCGCCTTCTAGAGATTGTTACGTATAAATATGTGTTTCTAGCAGTGTTAGTTTCTGTTATTGGTAAGTTGTTTCACCTTAAAATGCCCTGTTATTTTGCTGGGGAAATTTAAACTGTCCGTTATAAAGAAAATTTCCCTTTTCAGAGGTTTGTACGTTAAGGGAGATTTCACTGTATCTAGAACCGTAATAATATCAATTCTCTATTCTTTCGATTCCAGTACAAATTGAGGGTATTGAAGAATTGATATTGACATACTTAAATGTTAATATGTGTGATATTTGTTGAAATAGTTTGTGCTCTAGTTTTCTGAGTCCTCTGGACCTCTAAGCTGGGCTACTATCTTTTTAACTGTGACTGAGCTGTAATCCTGATGCTCCAGGTTAGCTGATGTTGTGAAAGGTACCGCCAAGCCTAAGAATCAGAGCAACAATACAGCTCCAGCCAATAAAGAGGAGAGCCCCGAGAGTGGAGTGGCAGTAGTGGCTTGCAACTCACCCCGCTCTGCGTCGCCCGCCCCCAAGCAGACTAGTCAAACCCCTGCTCTTGCTCCGCACCTTGTAGAGAGAGAGATCAAAGATTTGGGGACAGGCAGCAAGACGTCAGTCGGTCTGACTAACCTAACACCACCTTCTTCACCAGACAAGTAAGGCAAAAACAAATACTCTTTGAACGCACAGATTATCAAATCCAGAAATCAATAGATAATAAAGACTAATAATAGCCTAAACTATAATTGGAAGTCGGCTCACACAACCAGAAAATTGTAGACCTCCAAGTTAACGAGTAAAATACAACAAACCATATAATTATGTAATTTTCGGGGCGCATCTGTCCATTCTTCCGCAGAAGAGAGTAAAATGGACAATGGCAGCATGGCTAAACAGCTGAAGAGGACTGGTGTACCCTGAAGATTACATGATTATTTTTGGGTGTTTTAAATGTGTACTTTAAAGTCTCTGTTTTTCTGTTAAGTGTGTAGGCCTTGGCTCTTCTATTCTCTCTTCGGTGTTTAATTTACCTTAGTGGTATAAAATGACAAGTTTGACCGCTTAGAACTTGTAAACTAGTGTACACAATTGTTAAAATTGTGCAATAAAGTATTTAATGTTGAATGACCCAGTCCAGAGAGTTAGCCAAGAGCAGCTTTTCTTATAATTGATTTTGTGCTATTATAGAACTGTTCCTGTGGCCAAATGTATGGCCGACAAATCCACAAAGACTGATGATACCCTGTTAAATGGGGAGCTTGCGAGTGGAATGAGTTTGCTCAATAAGCCTGTGAGTGACGGGAGTGCTGGCGTCAGCAGCTGTAAGCAGCACCATCCTGCTGCAACATCGGCCGTCCCGTCCACCAAGCCCGTGCCAACAACCGTCAACGCTGCGACCATGACTTGCGCTGTTGTGGTGTCTGACGTCGCTCTGACGCCCTCTCGTCCTAGTGTCACCACGAGCACCATCACTACAGCGCCGATTCAACCTGTTGCGAGTCCTACTCCTGCGGAAGCTTCCCAAACTGTAGTGGTGAGTTCGGTACGTTTTGATTTGTTTAAACAAAACTGAGGTGTCGTCATTCCCCCGACCCCTAAGTCACGTCGAAGCTTCGAACATCCCAATATGCAATTGTTAGTTGGGTCGAATCCACTATTTATACAATTCTGAAACCTAATAATAATATGAATGTAAGAGGAAATGTAAATTTAATAAAATAATAGAAAACATACGTTCTTATAATCCATTCATTCATACATTCTGTTAAGTGACAGTTTAACGTGGAATCCGAACCACGGTGGAGGCCTGGCATTCCCCACATTCACAAGTTGTGATTAATACACGTCTTGTCAGAGGTGAAGGAAGGGTTTGGTAATCAGATAAATCTTTGCCGCGACAGAGGATTGAACCCCGGCCGCCAGCACAGAGGTCTTGACACCTTACCCCTAGACCGCCAGGTCACCCTCATAATATGTAATCCTTGTGTATTTTAGCCCTGGTTTTTATACTGTGTGTGTTTTTTTTTCTCCTGAAAGGAGTATATATGGTAAAGACATACAAATGGTGAGGTTATTGTTAGGGAAAAGTTGTGTTATTTTTTCTAAAAAAAAGGTGATATTTATATAAATACGAGTCAAATTAGTAGCCATTAAATAAACTAAACATGTGTAAATTTTTCTTCATCTTTTGTATTTAACTATTTATTAACATATTCAGAGAAAAATCAAATATAAATGCACACAAAACATTTCACGCTTAGTGATATCAAATTCTCTATCTCAATATATTTACCAAACCCTTCCTTCACCTCTGACAAGACATCTTGTGAATGTGGGGAATGCCAGGCCTCCACCGTGGTTCGGATTCCACNATGTGGGGAATGCCAGGCCTCCACCGTGGTTCGGATTCCACGTTAAACTGTAGGTCCTTCATTTCATCTCACAATCACCCTACCATTACACATTAGCGTAAGTGCGTATAACCCGAACGGGTAGTAAGATGCGCTGCTAATAATAATAATATATTTACCCTCAAGTCGTACAAATAGCAATATCGAATATAAATTTAGGTTTAGATATAACAATAACAACACTGAAACATGTCATCAGAAAAGAATATTCAAATAAGAAGAAGGGGAATAAAAATAAGGAAGATGTAAATACTTTTGCTATACATGACTGCCTGTACCAAGGTCCATATATATTAATGCCCTAGCGTGAAATCTTTTAAAGGCTGAAAACAAAGAATCTTGTTTATCGAACTCTAGGTACCTGAAAAAAAATTAAATATCCTAAAGATATTAATTTTTCCTGTACTATCTTTGTGAACTGTAGCCCTGGCATAACACTGTCACCAGTGTTACCGCATTTAAAATAATATTGCGTGACATGGTATTTGGCAAATTACAAAGTTAGTAGGTTTATTTCGGAAAAAAAGCTTAAATTTGTTTTATTTGTGTTATTGCAAATGCGAATTTTGCTAGTCCCTACATAAAACTAACGTCCAAAATTTCATACCAAATACTAGATGTCACAATACCCGTTTTTCTAGATTCCTATTTTTGAAAATTCTTTTTTTTTTATTCATTTTTCCAGGCATCCTTTCAACCCCATATGAAAAATAAGTAGGTATTCAACATTATAACATACCAAAAAAAACTATAAAAAGTTCATAGTAATATGACATTTCTTTCAATCTTAACAAAGAAAAATATCCAATTTACCAATTTTAATGTAAATAATAAAATAATTAGGGATGCCATTAAAGTAAACATGTATTATTACCTACAAATAAAGCCTAACTAAATCAAACATTTGTTAATAAATAATAAATAGAAAAGGTATTATAAACAGTTGTTGAACACGTCTATTCATTTCACCAAATAATGAAATTGCACTGTTTTGAATTAATGACATTGTAAAGAATACTAAAGTACTCTACTGGTAGCAACTTAAAATACTTAAGTAGGTGTATTTGCAAATAGAAATTTTTTCTTTGACTATTATTAGTCAAATAATAGAGATTAACTTTGTAAAAAAACAGCCTCAAACCTTTTTTTAGATATTTAATAACAGCTATTGTTGTATAGTAAAGCCAAGGGTTTGATACCCTGCTCCTCAATGCAAAACATGGATTTGACCATTACAACACATGGTCGCTTGAAATTTTAATCTCAAAATCTTATAAATACGCAAAAAGTCTTAAAACTGAAAATAAATATAAAAATTCCAAGCAAGCTCATAATTAATAGAATTATAAATATCGGATTAACATTAATTTGTGATGAAATTAACAGAAGGGAATTAAAAAATAAACCACATAAACATGTGTATCACCTTTAAAATCTTCCCCCCCCTCCCCAATCCACAATTTTACTCTTGAATCACAATTGAAGCTTTGTACGCCCCAAATGTTTATTGAATTTCTTCTGCTTAGTGCTATTTTTTAATATTTCTTCAATGAATCTTAAGTATTTAATTATTTTTTTGGCAACAGGTATATTATCATATTAATCTATTTTAGGATATTGGAGGTCCATCACGCCTAAGCTATGCCCAAGTAGCTCAACATCACAAGGAGAAAGTAGAGCGAATGTTGCGCGAGAAGCAGACTACAGAGCAACAAGAGAAGGAGAGGAAGAAGGAGACTATTAATGCGAGATTAGTTCCACAGCACGCTGAGAATAGAGGTCAGCACTTTACTATTTAACTACCCATGCGGGTATGGGGGATTAGGAAGGTTATATTTTGAGGAAGTGTAACCACAATTTTGCGGGGGGGGAGCCATTTTGTAAAAACCACCCTCGGTAGACCCGTCATCGGCAGTCCAGTCTGCTGAGAGAGTAGCGATTTAAACCACGGGGACACTGAAGCAGTTCAAGTATGTATTACACAAGTATAACCTCCCACTTGAAAAAGATGTCATGGGTCTAAATGATTTGTTTTATATTTTAATCTCATGAAGACTGCAAGTAGAAACTGGTATGACAGGTCCAAACTAAGGAGGTATAAGAATTACGCATCCTTATTGTTATTATACAGAAAATGGAGGGATTCTATATGTAGTGGAATTAGGCAGAGTCCCACAATAGGAGATAGTCGTGATTGTTTTAACAAAGACCTGTCTTGAAGTAATTTAAAGTGTTTTTAAGAGTTAATTGCGGTTGTAGGAAGTATGGATGTGTACGGCTCCAATAGTCTGCTTACTTAGGTACTCGGTAGAAATACTAATCATGAATAATACTTGCCCAAGTACAAAAATTTTGTGGTTTGTTACACACCCTTTCTTTTTCATTCAACATCATTTGTTAAAGACTTACAACTGGAGGAAAATAATTTTAAAAGATTGGATTTGTTTCTTCTTATCTCCCTCCCTCTCCAGGAAAATGGAATTGTGCTATAAATTAGTTTTAAGTGGCCTGCCACCTTAGCTCATTCAGTAGCACGTCTGTGTAGTAAGCTAAATAACCTCCCAGGCTCGATTCCCGGAATGGCTGAAAATTTATCATTGGTGAAATGTTGGTTTACCGTTTCAGGGTGATTAATTATTAGATCTATACATCTTTTAATATGTTTTAACCTTTATGTGCATTTTAAAATCTTTCCTCACTCTTGTGTCATTCTTCATACATAACTATTGTTGAGAAATAGTGTCAAAACTTTCAGAGCCGGTGCAGCGAGATTTCCGTGAAGGTCCGGCGAGGTTTATGGGCAGGGGAGGACCCCGGCCAGTGTATGATCGGGATCGTGGTGCGGACAGGGGAGGTTTGAGAAGAAGGGAGGGACCAGATAGAGTGCCTCGCTTCAGAGAGTTCCTCCGCCCGCGCTCACCCAAGTAACTGGATCTCCCCCTCCTCTTATCTCGTGGGTAATTGTATTGTGTTACCGGCGGGACTCACCGTTTAAAGAACTTTATTGGAGCTGAAAGTTTGGTTGGCTCCTCACAAGCTATTTTCAGAAATACCTTATTTCTACTCTGACCAACGAAATGAATGCCAGGTGAAGATATAAAGACTCTTGTTGCGTTAGCTCTCACTCGTGACCACTCTTTTGGGAATGGATAGAGCTGCTCGTACATATTTAATACATTTGACTAATTGACACTATTTTTTTTAGTGCTGTGTAAAACTGAACTGAAATTAGCTTATAACCGAAGACGAAAGAAATCTGGGGGTTTGGTTTTTATGTGGCTTTGTTTTGAATTTAATGAAGCGAGAAGCTAGTTTGCAAATAAGCAGTTGTGTAGTGTGTAAGACTTGTTTGAGAAATAGACTCATAACGAGCCCACAGCTGGCACCAAGTGCCTAAGAACTGATTACCAGTGCTCTTTTACGATATGGTTACAGAAACATTGTATACCATACAGATGAATAATTAGAGTACTTTAAAACAAAACCTCTATTTAGTTGGTGGTATTGTTATATGTGACCCTTTACTATATACGCTGTCTATGCTGCCTAATAAAACTATACAATCATTGCAAAAATAAATATGGAACTAATTTCCTTCAGTAACGAAAATGCTTCAAGCAACATATACCAGTAATTTGTTTCAGAAATTCAAGTGTTAATTACATGAGTCTCGATTGCAATGGTTTTTTTAAAACATACATTTTAAAATCTTAATTTGCTCATATAAGTGACAGATTTTAATATTCAGGTGTGATACCCACTTAGACTTGCAACAAGGCATTGTATGCTGTGTGCTTATTGGAGGGGAAACAGTTGGTATGAATGAAAGTGTGTGTGAAATAACTGTGATAGCCTTCATCTTATTTAGATTTAAAAAATGTTTTATATATCAGGGATAGTCTGAATAATAATATAATTAAAGGAAAGCTTTCTTGATAACCAAATGATAAATAAGGTTTTGTTGGAGAGTTTATTTTTAGTATTGTTAACTTGTGTATTTTGTCATTCTTTTGTTGTTGACTTAATTTCAACCTAACATTGGATTAATATAGTTTGACCCTGAGATAGTTACTTAAATTCCTAATTTTTTGTGTTTTAAGTTAATTTATCAATAGAATAAATTTTTGAGTTTATAAAAAAAATTGGTGCGATGAAGTTTCATCCGATTGTAGGTGGAGTCATTGTTTGGTGCTTGTCATATTATCTATCTGGATAAATAATATTAATATAATTATGAAAAAAAATTAAACTTGGCTCAGTGTGTGTGAATGTGGTGTTTATATGCATGTTGTGTCCTCCCTTTATTGTAAAGAATATTAACAGATTTATTTTTGACAAATATGTATAGATGCAGGTTAGTTTTCAACTATGTATATTATAATGTATTGCCCTTTACCCATCTTTAAACTTGTTAAAAACTTTTAAAAAAAAGAACTTAAAAACCATTATCTAGTGTAGTGTGTATAGTAAAAATTAAAGTGGGTTTATTGAAGAGAAAAAAACTTTAAACTTGTAACATTTTGGTGTTGGGATGTGGGCGATTGTGAGACTACAAATTTCATATTACAGTGCGGGTGTTATTGCTTTGGTACCCTATTGAAACGTGTTGAGTAGCATGTCTCACAGACTAATTTGTGGGAGTTGACGTTGATATCGCGCTCTGCGGGACTGGTCGCTACTCTCATTTCTAGTGTGGTGTTGTGCTATATTGGAAGGTATCTGAAGTTATCAGATTGGATTCTCTGTTTGTACAAAGTTACTGTTTTGAATATGCTTTAGTTATTTCTTGTATTTTTGTTTTTCAATACTATTATTCGTGATTTTTTTTTTTTTCTGTATTGGAGAGGGTTTATTTTAGTGAAACATAATAAATTATTGCTAATAGCTTGAAGGAATAAGTTTTCTATAACAATCATCCAAATTTAATTTATAACCCTATTGTATTTTATTTAATTAGTTTGTGCAGAAGGGCCCCGCTGTAAAGCGAAATGTAGTCTTTTTTTGGCTTTCAAATGCATATGAAATTCTAATTCCATGATTAAACTATCAAAAATAAAGTGCACAATAGAGCAAGGGCCTAAAATATGATACAAAAGAAGTTGAATGAGCACTTGAATGATGATTGGATAAACAAGTGTTAAAATCATTTGATGGCAGCCAAAGCAGGGCTTTGGTTTGACCTGGAAAAATCAGGGAACTTATCAAATTTTCTAAAAATTATTGGAATTTTAAAATATCATAAAGTCATATTTTAGAAAGTGTTAAAAGTTATTTTGCCAAACTATTTTTACATTGTTTTCCTCCTTATGGACTACAATTGTGAACGTAATTAGTGAACTTCACAGTGAAGGCTATTGCTATATTACGGAATCCAAGAACATTTGTGCATGTGTAAACATCAGTGTATGCGCCCTGATCACCGTTCTAGTTGCGAGAATGTTTCTGCACAGCGTTCGATATGACACACAACGGGTATCTGATATTTCTTATTCTCAGTTCGGAAATAGTGACAAAACGACGCTGTATTATTATTTTCTTCATTTGTAACTTGTTTGTTTTTTAAAGGTTTTAATTATTATGTTACGGGCATTATAGCAAAATTGTTTTATTTAACACATCAAAAGCTATGCAAATTTGCTTTTTCAGTTTAGTGACCTTTTGCGCATGCTCAAACACAGATTTATTTGAATGTTTTTCATTCTAAAATAACATGCGTACGGTATTTGTTCTGAAGTCCAAAGTCTTGCCTCTCAACCACCCACTATTTACAACTATAAATGAAATATTTTGTGAAAAGCATTGCAACCACACTCCAAATAAATAAGTAAATTTATTTGTTCATGATGGGCTCAGGCCCTAAATTTTTCTATCTTTAGTAAACATGGCTATCATTAATTATCGAGTTGGGGCAAACACTACTTGCATTGCATGTAATGACAAGGTTGAGGTTTGAATCCCGGTTTGGTGCACTTAGGGTGTTTTACGTATTCTCTCTCCATGCTTGTGTATGCGTCTATTCTAAGTTACCTTCTCATTCCTGCCACATTATATTGAGTTGTTGCAACTTATGTTTTTGTCAGGGAATTTCAATGTTAAAAATTAATGGCAACCCTGCAAAGCCATTGACTACTCTCATGCTGAAAAAACATCAAAGCGAGAACATAGTGATCATAATACCGCGGAGCCCTACTGAACTATAAATATATGTTAGTCTTTTTTTATCTATATATAAATATATAATTGGTATAAGTGCAGCTATAAAGTTCGCGTGTGTTCAAATTTAACATTAAAAAAACAATCAGAATAGAAAAGTCAAACGGCTTTGTGACATTAATGGTTGAAAAGAGGCCTTGGCACTTACCATAAAACAGCAGGCCTCGCCGTTCCATCCTCTTTTCAATGTTTAATTTAAATTGTCTTCTAGTAAAAGCTATTTAAAAATTCTATTCTTTTAATAATATCAAACTAACCTTTATAATGGGGGGGAGGTAAAAAAAATTCTTGTAAATAGCTTTAAATTTATCAAGTAATATTATGAAATTATTTAAAACTGTGTACTTGCATTTAAGGTTTATTTTGTTTGTTTTTTTAATTGTGATTACATAAGTGGCCTTAATTTTTGTCAGGTTTGATTAATGTTGCCTGGATTGTAAAAAGTTGTTCACACTTCATAAAGTACACTGAACGTTATAAAAAGTCGTCATTAGTAATATGTTTCAGCAGAATAAAACTGATTCTTGTTAAGTGACTTAAATAATCGGCAACATTGGAGGTATCTTTGTTTTTAGAATTACATTTCATAGTGACATGGTTCATTACTCTGCTCAAATAGATTACTTAATGACTTTCTAATATATTATGTTATACTGATTTATGTAAATTTGTGTACATTTTTTTCCTGTATCGGTTTTTAGGGGTGTGTTGATAACATTTTGATACATTATGTATGGTCTAATACTAAAGGCCAGTTTCTTAGTCAGATTGGGTATGTCTCAAGTTTGGCGCTCTATTAAATACAAAACGAACTAGTGCCGCTCAGGGGCTGTTCTGCACTGGATACAGATCAACTACCTAGACCAGAATGTAATGAGCCAGTTTTATAGTACGCCTCAAGTGTGGCGCTACACTAAATTTGGGTGTCCAGTGACATGGAAAACTGGGAAAAGTCGAGGAATTTGATCAAATTTATGAAATTTTCACATATTCATTAAACTACACAACTTTTATTTACAAAAGTTGAAATAACATTTTTCTTATAAAAAAAAGTCGCCGCTGATCTCTTTTAGCACAATTGATTTTACTAATTTTAATTCTCAAAGTCAACATGTGATTATTGTGTCATCTTTCCACCCCTCTGTGTGTCCTTGGACAAAAAAGGGTCATAGCAATGTCCACACCCGAAAATTCAATCACGCTATTGGAAGAAGACTGTAATGGTGTACTTAATATTAATATGATCTAACTTAAATCTGTCAAAGAGAGATACAATTTCAGATTACGTATATGTTTAGAAATAATATATTACATTGCGATCTTAACAAAATTTGTTTGTAACATAGTTACTAGATCCTTGTAAAAATGGTGACATGAAAAGTGCTGTACAAATGTGGAATCGAGTATTTTTTTCTTTTATTGTTTTTAGATGTGATTTACAATATTTTTGAAAAGCGAAATCCACTAAACGAAATAACACCGCTCTTACAACAAAAAATCTTTAAATGAATATGAGATTAAGAAGGAATTTTGACAATGCTATAATTTGATTAGTATTATGTTTTAGTGTAAGTTAACTTTAGGCTACAAAATATTGAAATATTCAAACAAATTTGACGGAATTTTAAATTAAATATATAAGGTTACAATAATAAATTTTAATTTTATACATTGTCTCAATATGTAAATAATAATTATACACCCCAGATAGCGTGTAATTTTAAATAGAAGTGAAATAACACTGAAATAGAGGTGAGAAAAGGAAACGTGATTGAGGAGAAAGGTTAAAGTAGAGAGGATATAATGAGAAGAGGACAGCAAGTAGTTCTTTCTCCTGCTATGTAGAAGAGAAATTCCTTTGAAGTGTTGTACATAGAGTACTTTGTACCCGTTGTCACACATGCAGCAGAAACAAGGACAGTGCATATAAGAAAGACTAGTAGAGAATGTTAGCTGTCACGAGGAGAAACGGGATTAGGGAAAGAGTGGAGGTACAGGGAGTACATGAGATAGTAGAGAGCTATGCTTTCAAGGGAAAGAAGGAGAATGGAAGAAATTAAAGGAGAAAGAATGGTGGAGATATAAAGGAAGGTATAGATATTTTGCACGAGGCTCTTGGCCCTGTCAAGTGCAGGTCTAGAACCTATTTTGTGGGATGGTGGGCGAGAGGGTGAAAGGTGTGGCGTGTCTTCACAATCGACCTAAGTATCCTTCCGCACCAATAAGAACAAATGGATCACTGAAACCTTAAATGGCGCTAGCCACCGGACCGGTCTTGAGGAAAAATCATACGTTTGGAAACCGCAGTTTTCTTGAGCACGAGTGAAATGTATGTTAATATTTTCAACACCCCTTCTAATATAATGTATCGATGTTTATTAATTGTAGCTTATTTTTTTATGAAGCCGGGAGTATTCTATTGAAAAATTTCAATTTTGTCAATATTTGATCACTGTTAAAATTATAAAGGAGTTGTGTATATAAAAGGTTTGGCTTAATCAACATGCTTCTATTCTTGAACAAACCATTTTTGAAAAGGAAATTGCAAAATAATTATTAAAAAAATCTTGGAGATAACTTTGTTCCCAAGGCTTTGAATTCCCACGCCAAATGAAAAGGGCCAATCGCCTTAACTGATCTGGCCACAGGTTGGAAACTGATGATGATATACTTGAAAAGTTGGAAATCGGGTCTGGAAAAATAGAACAATTCAGAGGATTTTAAAATAGTTTGGTTGGATACCCTGTAAATAAACACTACCTACCTAAACTAAAAAAGAATGGGCCAGTTTCGCTGGCCCATTCCATTCTGGTTTAGGTAAGCTAAGTTCTGTATTCATAGAGCAGCGCACTTGGTGTGTACTCACTCTAAATCGAAACTGGCCCTCTCGCTGACTTTGAGGAACTCGGTAGTTCATGGCCGCCATAACGTAAGCTTGCCATTCAACCCTATTCTCTAGCCTGACACACAAACTTTTTCAAATCAATGTTAACATTATCTTCCTATAGACGTCGCGACTACCAAAGGGTCTTGTATCTTCTCAACTAAAATTTTGTGTACATGTCTGTAATCGCCCATATGGTTCACAAGATTATATTTTAATACTACCATTAATGACAAATTCATGTTTTAGATTTTTAAACAATGCATTGGTTCTAGCTAGCAAAAGAATCATTAGGTTATTTCAGGCTTACATTTTAGTTAACTGGTTAGCAAATAAGTAATTTATTACTTCTTGATTTGGTTTTTATATATGAAAACGTTAATATTTTTTAGTCATGTAATATACTTTCCATAAGCTTACAATTTAATTAATATTATATAAGTACTCTCTAGCTGCGATTTTCTTGTTTTACTGATTCTAAAGTCAATATTTTTTTATCCAGTTCTTTTTTCTTTTTTTTATTGATTTCGTCTCACGTCTAGTTTATATTTTATTTCCTTAAAATAATTTTACTGCCTCAAGTAGATATGTTGTATACTTAAATGAGCTAAATAGTCAACCTTAGTGAACTTGTTATGAACATTCGACTACAGTGAACCTAATTCATTGGTCCCAACCCACATACAACATGTGTTGAAAGAATTTGTTCATAATGAGCCCTTGACGCTTTTAAAGGACATAAAAAGTTAAACTTTCTAAGAGAAATTTAGAATTCAAAAATCATAATCTTTTAAAAGTACAACCTTTTGTATAAACTTGAAAAGAGTTATTCTTTACCCCAGTTCTTGTGTTGGTAGCACATAGTTTGACTGAAATGTGTACAGAGGGGGGGGATAATATGTAAACCTGAGTTTTAAGTGTCGATACTTATACTGTGGCAAGTAATGGAAGACATTCAAGCTGTACTAATACAACTCATGATTAAAGTAACCTCTCCAGTTAAGTCGGCACATTGAGGGGCAATCTGTGTTTTGTCCTTTTACAAATCCCTTTCTTCTAGAGATTAGATGAAACTCAAAATATACTTTCACAGTTTTATTAAATGACTATGAGAATGGAGTGCCATGGCAGTGAAATAGACGGTGGTCGGTATCAGAGCTGTTGGAGATTTTTTGAATATATGCATATGTATTGAGGAATCTAGTGTGGAAAAAGCAGACTACAGAATCTATAAAAAAAACTTATTATTTCAATGCAATTAAATAGATTTTAGTGATCTTTGGACCTAACTAATTTTTCAAGGGGCTCATTGTAAGCAAAGCTGACTACAAGGATTTTACTTATCTTTATCTTCATAAAAAGGGTCTATTACCATTATTAAAGTTTGTGTTTTGTATGTGTTTGATTAACTCTTTAAAGTGAAGGTTTTTTCAATATAAAATTTCAGATAACTTCCAACATATCACAGTTTTAAGTGTGATAATTAATATAAAATAACTGATGCACATATTTTAGAAATTAGGGTTGCTTCAAAGTTTGTTAACAAATGCCATGTGCCCTTTGTGAAGTATTTTCTGGATTGATTGAAGTTTGAAAGTTCACTGAAAGGCATTATTTTTTTGTAATTACACTTTATTTAAAGTACCAAATAATATACAAGAGGCCTTTTTAAAAGTTGAAAGTTCAATTGTCTAAACCCATCTTTTGAAAACACATTTATTTAAAGTTGATGTAGTTTCATATCTTGTTTAAAACTAGTTGGACTTTTTTTTTTATCTCAATCTTTCCTGGCACAAGGGCCAATTCAACAAACGAACTTGGAAGTTGCACAAGTTGGTTGGGAGATGATTAGTGATCTTTACCTGTCTTAAGATGAAATGTGCTTCCATTAGATTAGTTGCTTCTAAATATTTTTGTTAGTTCATTTTTTGAGTAATTAGTAAAGCCTAGTTGTTTTTTCACCAAGTATAACATAATTTCAACATTTATGTTGCCATCACACAAACTCGAGTAAATTTGAGGCTCAACCCAACAAACCTGTGCTCCGCAGATATGAGTATTGTTCTGCTAACAAGATATTATCTATGATTTCAACAAAAGGTGAAGTAATAAAATTGTATTCTATAACTCACTACTGCACTGTATTATATCAAATAAAGTTACTGCATTTGGTTCAAAGTGCAGATCTGAATAAAAATCAAGTGTAATAAAAGTAAATGTTTAAAAAAATTAGTAAAACTGTAATGAACAGATTGAAACTATTAGAATTGTTCACGCATTGTACTTCCCTTTGAGGTTACGAACAAGCAGCTAATGTATTGTTCCTTTGGATTGTAAAAGTAATGTCGGAAGCTACGGGGTAAGATTGTGGTAGTCACTTAAGATTTATCGTTTGCATTATTCAATATTAGTTTGACAAGTTTCTATATTAGATGAGTTTGTGTAAATTATAACAAGTACTGTATTTTGCTTTTCTTTAAAGGAAACTTTATAATTATTTTGTTTGCATGTGCGAGTGTTGCGATGTTCCCCGATGTTAAATGTAATATTGTTGTACAGATAATTATATGCCTTTACATTGCTGATATTACAAGGAAAATGGGAACATTTTTTTTCTTTTGTTATTTCTTTGGATGATAATAAAATATATGGCATGTTTCCTATTTCATACCTTTTTAGCTCTTTCCTTCCTTCATATCCAAAGAGTTTGGATTGGGACGAAAACAAGTATATGCTGAAAAAAAAGTGGCTCTCATATGCATTAATCGTGTGTTATTATTAGGGCTCGGATGTTAATGTTGTCAGATTTTTAGTTTTATCGTCAATTTAATGAGTTGCTACCCTGAATCCAAATTTATCAATTTTATTTTGCACATAAGTGCATATTTGGAGAAGTTTTCAATTTTTTTGGGCATAAAGCCATATTTTGATTAAAATTACTTGGATAGAAAAAAAATTGTTATTTCACACAAAACATACTTGGCATAATACATTTAGCCTATGTTGTTGTGTAAATATTTTAGGAGCAGATTATTTGTGGGTAAGAACAATATGTGGTTTTGGTTTCTCAAAGAATGTTCACCATTCCTGATACCTTAATGTAGTCTAGACCTGTTGGAGTGATACCGTTTACATGTCCATACCATCTCATCATAGCTTCCTCAACTATCCTCATTACATGCCCATACCATCTCTGTCTTGCTTTCTCTTCTATCTCATGTAATCCAACACCCTCATTACAAGCCCATACCATCTCAGTCCTGCTTCCTCTACTATCTCATGTACTCCAACATCCTCATCACATGCCCATACCATCTCAGTCTTGCTTCCTCTACTATCTCATGTACTCCAACATCCTCATTACATGCCCATACCATCTCAGTCTTGGTTCCTCTACTATCTCATGTACTCCAAATCTAGACCTTACATCTTCATTCCCACGGCCTCCACTTTCCTAGTCTCTTTTATCCAAAGTCCAAGTTTCCGCTTCTAGCCAAAACAAGAGGAAAATGTAAATTTTTATTTGGTATGTTTAACTGCATCTTACTACCATTTTGGTCAATCCACAATTGATTAATTAATTTTGTGAGTAAAATTTATTGGGTATAAACAATTATTGGTGTTGAAGGTAGAGTGGGAAACTTTTAAGGGTAACAACCCTTGGTTTACTGGGTATTACAATATTACTGTATGTTCTGTCTTATGACTGGTTCATTCCTGTTGTCAGTGAACTTATACCGCTAATGCGCCCTGTCCTCTGCCTTCTCCAGCTCAAAAGAATTTTCTTTTCGCCTTTTTGAGTCACCCAATATTTGAATTCTCTTTCCCTCAAACTTCCCTCCTGTGACGTGCAGAAGACAGTTCCTCCTAAGTATGTATCCTATCTAAAACGATCTCTCAAACATCACACTTTAAAGATCGCCAAGTATTTCTTTTCCATCTTCTTGAGAGTCCAAGTTTCTGCTTCAAATTTAGCATTTCATCCAGTTTTTTCCAAACTCAAGCTGGTCTGCTAACTTCTTGGCCATGGCGATTCTAGACCTATCTCCTTGGTGCAGTAGGCATGGATAAGACCTCTTGTGCTCAGAGCAATCAAGTAATGTTTAGAAATTGTTTTATTGCAATTTTAATGCAGTACAGACGAACACAGTCCATTGTTTTCTAAGGTCTCTTTAGATGGAGTTGAATATTATGTTTAAATTAATTCGATGCACTACACAAATTGCTCAATAATTTTATCAATATCGATATATATGGTATATTTCAAATACAAGAGATTTCTGAATGAGGTTTGATGTCTCGTCCAGCTTAAGGGTGAATTAATATCTGCCTTTTTTTTCACAATATCTTAAAACATCAATAAGAGAAGGTGCATCATTTGACAACAGAAGGCTTCATCGAGATGTTTCTCTGCTGTCTCCTGAAATTGATTAAACAATCTGCTTGTGGGCAAAATAAAATAGTAAACAATGGTGTGAGGTATCTTCACTAGTACTATCTGAGCCACTTTGTAGCAGAATAATGGGGCCTTTTCAGCTACGGTTATTATATTTTTATCCATAGATTTTGTTTATTTACATGAGATAACAAAAGGCTAGAATAGTTCTTGTCTTAGGGTTTGTCACATCACTTTGTTTTGTATTTAAATGTATATTTAATTCACTCGAAACTGCTTTCGTTACCATGTTTTTCCTCTTCGTACCACACATTCATAATATTGGGCAGTTTTCAGGGCCACTATATGTGAATTCAAAGTGCAGGCAACACTATTTGTGATTTGTAAGCCTATCAAGAAACAATACCCCTGGTGGAGCAGATTGCAGAGCAACTGGTTCTTATAAATTTTCATTTCCCCTTTATTATGCCACAGATTTATTAAAAAAAAAATTTCTTTTTATAAAAAGCATGGCCATTTTGATATTATAACCTTACCAGAAATTACACAAAATTTAAATTAAGCATATATTAATTGATTTCAAAACATCCAGCAGACAACTCACTATACACTAAACAGGACAGGTCATGTTATTGGAGTAACCGCGCATGAATGTCTGACGTTAGCTCAGATTATTGGCAACCTAAACAATCAGTGTGCCGCAAGAGAGAAAAGTTACTAAAACTTCTGCACTACTATTAACTCGCTAGCATGTAAAAGTTGGTCAGACGTTGAAGCTATCTATTTGTACAGCTTTCCACAAAGTAATATCTCCATATCATTGTTATGAATAGGTGACTTGTGATAACGGCTATTTATGATATGTTTCAGAGAAAAACTTTTGTTTGTATGGTTTTTATTATTTTCTTTTTTAAACATATATGTGAAACATGAATAATAAACACAAAACATTAACACCAGCCCCGAAGGGCTCTCGAAAATGGAAACGACATAGGGATAAGGACAATCACAACACGAATGGTATTGGCGCCCTTTCGGGCTGATAATTTGCATTCTATAGGTTAGGGGTGGGAAAATTATTCAAAAAACCCACCCCATCGCTCATAGCGGGTCGCCAGGACCATGACAAAACGTACAATGTAAAAACTTAAAGCAATCCTAAGAGTAGCTTAGATACATGAAGATTATATTGCTATTTTCATTTAAAGTTTATGTGACGAATCTTTGTAATGAATTATTATAGGTAATTGTTTATTTGATTCAAAGAACAGTCTTGTTTGAACAAATTGAGGGCTACTTTTATTCTTGGGTTTATTTGCTGTACAAGAGTTCACTCAAATCATCTTTTTACCGTACTGGTAATATTACAATGCTTTATTTTCAGTTGTATGCCTAGTTTTAAAAAATGCTCATTCCCCTTCACTTTTAAATGTCTTATATTATCTTTAACTGGTCTTATCATATAAAGATTCGAAATGACGCCGTTTAGGATTCAAATACGAATTCTCTCAGATGTATTAAGTTAATTGATCAGACATGTGGCATTTTTTAGTGCCCTCCAAATCTAGTGTGTCTACAATGGCTTCTAACCAGGGAGTCGTGACCTCGTTTGGGGTCATAGTGTGTTTTGGGTGTGGTCACAGGGATTATTGAGTTTGAAGCTTTATATTTTTTTTATTGATTTATTAGGAGAACTGTAGGAAAGTTTAAAATCTGGATTAGTACTCGGCTAGACGTAAATGGCTAAAATGATAAAAAAAACTGCTTGGCTTCCTTTTGGTTAAACAACTCTGAAATAATTTAGCCTACTTTGGCAGCATAGTATTTGGGCTAATGATACTGATAGCATAACATCCCAAATACCTGCTGGGTTGTATGATTTTGGCTTGGTCGTATTTGTACAATCATGATCAATTTATATTAATCGGTGGGCAAGAGTGCTTAACGTAAATCTGATCTGGTTTAGTTTGTCGCACAGTGTGTTTAAAATTACCCAGTCTTGTCAGTTATAGCTTGTAGGTGCCAGAATCTCTTAAGTTTTTAAAGTGGGTGGTTTTTCCCTCAGTGTATGCTGTACATGCTAATAAATATCATTACCGGCACCAAGCAAATTTAAATGCTTTTACAATTATTTGAAAATAATCATTGTAGTGTATATGTTTTTTAATACGGTTATTTTTAAGCTATTAATTCAAACTTCTTTTTTATATTTTTGAATCTACGCGCATCCTGATGTACGGAGATACTAGCGCTATATGTTTTCAATGTTTTGAGTACCGGAATTAGAGTATATCTTAGACCTTGCTAAAATATGATCCGGTCAGTGTTGCCAACTCATATTACCCAAATCCCGCCAGAGGAGATCAAATTGATCTAATTTTCCACTAGATTAATTTGAACTAAATAAAACAATATTTTCTAAAGATAATTTTTTATTAACATAAAGGTAACGGCGTTATGCCTTTTGGAAAATAAAATAAATGTTTGGTCTACTTTTGATTATTGAGTTCGATAGTTACTAGCTCAGAATATAACAGCAATATTATTGATATAACAAAATCCCTGATGCGAGATAAATATTGTTGCAAATTACTTTGAGGAACTAATAAGTGAAAGATCAGTGGAGCCACCAATGCTAAACTACATTTCTCTTCACTTGTGGATACTAACTTACTTTAAAGTAAGAACACAATGCAAAATAACTTAAGGCACTTTCTTCCCCCTCCCCTTATGAATAAATTAAGAATAAGATCTAACAAGTTAGGAAACCCCGCTCCCCGATATTTGTTAGTTTTAGCTGGATAAAGCCACCTGAATGTTGCCAACATTGCATATGACATAATATATTAGTTAAAATGTACCGGGAATCGATATTAGGTCCCCTATTTTCACGAGCGTTCACTCTAAATTACCTAGATGATCAAAACAAACTTAGATGGTTCTACCAAATACTTGATCATTGTTGGAATTGGATAGCTATACTGTTCGTGAGAGAAGCGACGGTGCTGCGCTCTACACTCCTCGGTGTGACGAACTGTCTCTGTCATAGTAGGACGCAATGGAGTAACTACTTTAAAACTTGTAATTTTGTGTGTTTTTGCTTGAGTTTATAATTATTATTTATTATCATGTAGTATGGTTCGTGGTATCTGTTCAAAATATAATAATGATACAACTACACTTTTTCAGGACGCTTTAAACCGTATTTTAAAATTCTGATAGTCTGCATCATGTAAGTTGACATTGTTGATCACAATAATATTTTTACAACAGGCTGTAAAGAATACATTAGCTTTTTATTTATATCCAGTAGCTCATCAATTGCATAACAAATTACATATAACGATAGTAGGCCCATATATACGCAAAAATTCATTAAAAATACATTTTTAAACAGTAGGGTCAAGGGTATGTACAAAATGATCAACTCACCCACAAATTCAACCAAACTTAAAAACACCTTAAATATCTATGTAGTTGTATACGAATGTATAATATGCACAGCCACCACGTGTAGTAAGACGCGGTGTAAAATAAAATACTAAATTATAATGTCGATGTTGATTTTATGTTTAGATAATTGCGTCTAGTATTCATTAAAATCTGATTAAAAAATAGCACCTGATTATTGGCTAACCGTACCATTGAGATATACAGGATTCATTTCATACGCAGTGTAATTAATTACTTAAACGAGTCATAAATTAAGGCAGTGTATGTGATGGACTATTTTTTAGGTCCAAGTAAAATGAGACCAAAATCTTAAAATCATATTAATTGTATTTCAATTAAACTTGATACACATGTGGTGGTATATCACACTTATATGACGACAATTTTTATTCTTCTCTTAAACTTGCCCTGGACCCAATATTTTCTCTATCCGCTCCCCTCCTCCGAATCGCGTCTTGATTCCCTACTATATATTTCTTAAAACGCAAATTTGGTTGGGTTAGAATTTAAAGAAAATTTTCCCGAATTTGCTCGGAGGGAGAGTGAAAAAACCACGCTAAAGGCCAATTCACACAGAATGCTAAGCTAAGCTATGGTCCCTCTTTCCCTCCTGAATTCAGAGTTGTTTCTCTCTGGTCTGCTCAAGTCAAGTTTAGTTATGGCGTTCTCCAAAATGTCTTGTTTGAGTTCAACTTATAGTACTAAGGAAGAGAATATGTTGCTGTTTTGGAAGATGGAGAAAATTTAGGAGGTGGAGGTTTGACTTGTTCAATTAACGCTTCTATTTTAATGTAAAAACTATTTATAAAATATGAAACCTAGATCTAATATTATATAAATAAACGTGAAACAAACTGAAAATAAAAGTTCAACACTTCTTTAGTTATTTTCACCAAACCAGCACCGCGTCTGTTCAAGGAAAAATTGCCCGGCCAGAAATCGGAAAAAACATAGCGTGGCGTAGCAAGGCATAGCTTAGCTTAGCGTTCTGTGTGAACCAGCCTTTAGTCCGATCTATTACACTTAGCCAATACTGACGTAGAGGCTGGGAGCTCGAGTCCCGGGTGGGTGTGCTAGGGGTAGTTTTCCCCCCACCCTCTCTCAACACTAATGCGAGTGTATTTCCTCTTAAATGTCATACACATCCTCACACTTTATATTACTTTGAAAGTAATCCTCGAGCAAAACGATCCATTTTCTTTTTTAACCCACGTCGGTGTCCGCATGGTCTTGTAATAGATTGGGCTAATGGCTACTACAGATGATCCAAGTTCGAATTCCGGTTGGGTGTGCTGAGAATGTATTTTCCTGAGTGATTTTCCACTTCACCTCCTCGAAAATGCTAGTACACTTCCTCTAAATCCTATCCTACTCACTCATCAATATACGGACGGTTTGGGCGGATGGTAAAGCTTTTCGCTCACTCAGGAACCCCGCGCGGAACTTACGTACCGGAACCTCGAGGTTTCTAGAGGAGAACTATTCCTTGGTCACCTGGAGGTCAAGGGATATGGTGTCGGGGATCCAGGGTTCAATCCTCGGTCCCGGCACAGATTTATCTGATTACCAAACCCTTCCTTCACCTCTGACAAGACAACTTGTGAATGTGAGGAATGCCAGGCCTCCACCGTGGTTAGGATCCCACGTTAAACTGTAGGTCCTCCATTTCATCTCACAATCACCCTACCATTACACATTAGTAAGTGCGTATAACCCGAACGGGTAGTAAGATGCGGTGATAATAATTATTATTATTTCCTTTCTGCGCGTCTAGAATCAACTTCAACACATGATATTCTTTTTTTTTTAGCGCCGCGTCTTACTACCCGTTCGGTTTATACGCACTTACGTCCTAATTACACTAATGGATTAGGAAAGTTGAATTTAAAGAAAGTGAACTCGCATTTGCGTGGAAGAAGAGTGGAAACCCGTTTAGTGAAAACCACCCACAGTTCACCCAAGTGAGATTCAAACCTCGATCTCCCCGTCTTCGGCAATCTGGTCCAACACAAGATTAGCGCGTTTGGCCACGTGGCCACCGAAGCGGGTTATTCTTAATGTTGATTTTGATAAGTAAAATGCACATTAGATTGAGGGAGAGTTTTATATAGTTTCCAGCGAAGTCTAAAAGCATGTTTTCATTGTGTTTTTCCAAGTAGATTTAATTGATTAAAAATAGAGAAGGAAAGTGATAAACAGAAGGTAAATTATTTACTATAACATTTTGACCAACTTAAATCTATCACCTTCAAAAAATTTACCTTAGTAAAAAATAATTATCACTTCTCAAACAAAATACTGTTATGTGCAAACGAATTCGCCCATTTAAGCTGAGTTTAAAGCACTCAACACAACTCAATGTAAAATCTATTAGAGTATATTAGATTCTCAGAACGAATGACGAAGAGGCGGTATTATTAGTTTAAAGACTATTCCAACCTACAGTAGCCCCACGGCTTCTTTGGTGCTGACTGACAGCTGCTAAACACATGATTTTACAAACCATATAGTTCGGTTTAGGGATACATAATTTGGTCTGGTAACTTTTCAAAGCTTTTAGCTGTCAGGTGTAAGCTGTCAGTCAGCACCAAAGAAACCATGGGGCTACTGTATATAATCTCTCATCCCAAGTACAACGATAGTTGGTGAATGTTCCACACGGCGTATCCGCGCCACGCGCCTTAGTGGGCGTGTTGACTTTTCCTAATTAGTTCACTACGCTTCCTCCATGAAAATGCGTGTAAACTTCCTATAAATTTTACCTTTCTTCTATTTATTAAACTCGCTTACCGCTTCTGTGGTTTAGGGCTCATAGTGACTGTCTAGAAATCCTGAGGTCCCGGGTTCAATACATGGCGCTTCCAAAATCTGTCTTTAACAAGGTCAAACTCATCCTCGTGAGGACCAATGAGATACTCGAGTAAATAAGTAGCAGCTCTGGTATAGAAAGCTGATATTAACGTCTGGAGAGTTCTTTTTTCGAGCACCGCGTCTTAATACTCGTTTTGGATATACGCTTATGGTACTAATTACGCTAATGATTTTAGAGATTAGGAAGGTTATATTTATAAGAGGTGTGCCCGCATTTGCGTGGAGGGAGAGTGGAAAACCATTTAGGAAAAAATTCCCCGACCGAGATTCGAACCTTGACCTCTCTCGTCATCGGCGGTCTAGTCTAGTGCGAGAGTAGTGCATGCGACCAACGAAGCTAGTTAGGGATCGTTGTGCTTACCACATGACACCCTCTATCCGCCAATGTCGGTATATCTCGCTAGAAGGCGCACATAAAGAGGTTTATATGTAACGTAGATTCAGTGAAATTCTTGACAAGGGGGCATTAAATCGTGGGGGGAGAGGGGGCACAACACAGCTTTCTACTTTCTCTCGACACCTCGGAGAGAGAAGTATTGTAATCGTTAACTTAAAGTGAGCTCGAGATTTTTATCAATGACCGCCTGAATAAAAAAAAAAGTGGTTTCCCCAATGTCTGCCTGTAACTCGACCTAGAGCCGAAACTATTTTACAGATCGGGCTAAGACTTTATATTTGTGGTTTACATAAGCTCCCCCCGAGTTTTTTTTTAATTAGATATCCAGCCCTAAATTTAAGGGTAGTTTACTGAAGGGCAAAAAGAGATCAAATCGATTTCCTGAAAATTCACTTTAACGATTTCCATCAAATTTTATATCTAAGACACTGTTTTTAAGTAATAGGATGGTAATTCTCATTTTCTCGTGAAAATTACTTCTAAGGTACTTAACACGAGGGAAATTTTCCAATTTTCATTATTTCTCCGCAACTATTCAAAGTACTTAATAACTTATCATTGTAAAATTGTAGTAATATTAAAGATAAAAAATCTTTTATTTGAAATATATTTGTATAAAACCAATAGTTTCTTAGCTATAATCAAATATATATATATATATTATATACGTTTGAATTCAAGTGTTTTTTAATGAATTTGATTCTTATTCTCTTTGGTGGACAAAAATGTTTCTCTTTTCTCAATTTTTCTCCAACATTGTTTCTAGCTAATAACGCCATAGAGAAAGTAACAGTGTATAATATTTCATTTATGATCATTGCTGAATGTTTCTACAACAATGTATAGACCTAATATTTCGTTTCACAAACGTTACGAGTTTTTAGTAAATGTCTATTTTAAGACAAAGTGGGAGAAAGTCTGTGGGGTACACCGTAACGTTTATTATTTACTGAATGAGCAGTAAGCAGTCTTACGACTGAGAGAATATTGTAAAAGTGACCTCACAGGTTCTCGAGCCGCGCCACGTGGAGTGTGGGCGTTGGGGAATTCCTGTGATGCGACCGGCGGTCTACTTACTGCGCATGTCGCGGACAAAGGGTGAGAAGGGGCGCTGTTGAGTATTGATCGAACCAGCGCCCCGACGCTCAACGTTTTCTCGGAAGTTGTTCATTAAACTCGCCGGTGGCTGCGGCATTGCGTCTCTCGCTTCTTGGGGGGGAAGGGGGGGGGGTAAGTCGCTACGCGGGCT